>VXAB01008067.1:0-49439 GCA_013399175.1 Odontophorus gujanensis
AAATATATATATCTTAGCTCCAGGAATGAAATAAAATCTGTGTCTAAGATCAGTGAATTCTGATTGTGTACCAAATGACTTCGTTGACTGTGGAACTGAATGCATGTTTATTGCATACACCTATGTAGGATAGTGGGTGTATTCAGGACCCCTGGTAATAACGCATACTTTTCCTAATTTATGTTTGCACACTGTGTGAAAGAAGTTACATGCATATAAATCCACACACACATAAAGCTGGGGGCTAAGTATCTTTCTAAAGATATTTTAAAAGACCCTCAAATGGGTATTCTGTTTTACTACAACATAGGTTGAACCTGGGGAGAGTTTCATCATTACTATAGAAAGCATGTGTTAAAATATAATGGCATCACTGACAGAAAAAATGGGCAAATGAATGTCATAGCAATACAGCATCATCTATTTTTTTCTTGGCAACAGTAATAAAAAAAATCCTTTCTAAATCAGCCATACTATTAATTCTCAGTTTCTCTCTTTATTTTCTGCCTTTAAAAGAAAATGGGATGCATATATGTCAGTGAGGATTACTTTATGCATTTATGTATCACAAATGACATTTTTTGTTTCTGTGACTTCAGCAGCAGATGCATCAGGACCCAGGGTGAGCAGCATTGTGCAGGCCCCGCCGCCAGCAGATGGCAATCATGCCTTGCAGGTCCTGCATTGCCAGCAGGCACCGAACCCTGCACCCCAACTGTGGGATCACTGAGGAGTGAATAGGTGACCCTAGATTACTCTTCCTTCTCCTATATATATATATAAATAAAAATAAAAAAGCTCCATTCAAGGAATTATTTTATTCTTTTCCAGTACTTAAGACCTCATTCAAGTATCATGTGGAGTCAGATTTATACACTGGTACAGCTACTGCTCAGTGCAAGATACTTGTCTGAAACAGTGTTTTTTTTAACATAACAGCAGCTTTCTGTGAATAACTTGTGGAAGAACCTAGCCTTCCTTCCCAGTTCAGCAGCACCTTTATCCTACTGCTCCCCATGTTCATCAACACCCTGCTAAGGTAATAAAGCTATCAGCTTAAATATCAACAATAATAAATGGAAAACATTTTATAGATAGAAATACATGGTCTTGTGAATTGCCAGTAATACAGGATTCAAATAAACTTTATTTTTTTTTTTCCTCAATCAAGGTGAGTTTTTCCCCCTGAAGATACAAAAGAAGGGCATCATGGCATTTCAACAGCACTGTGCTGCTCTACCAGCTCAACGGCCCCAGAATGGGACAGATCAGGTTAGGGAGGTGCTGCCCAGAGCCCCATGCTGGGAAAGGGGCTCAGTGCTTAGGGACTTGCTGTTGTGATAAGGATTTTACAGGAAGGCAAACAGAGCAGTCATGTGGTCCTACAGATGCCAGCCCATGAAGAAAAACCGAAGGGACGAGCAGGCAGTCTCATTTCCACTGAGAAAATGAACAAAAAGCAATGCACAGTGTTATCTCATTTGGAATTTCAGTAATGTGCTTACAGCGACATTAAAAGGAGTGTTACCTGTTCTAAGAGATTCTGCAGCCTCTCTATTTCACAGTCTATTACAAATTTCTTTTCTTGTCTTCGGTCCAGGTCTTCTAAAAGCCGCCTGTAACTGGCATCATTGAAATTCTCCACACAGATGGCACTGACTTGCCAGCTATTTTGTCCTGCTTTTTCCATAATAGCTTGAAGTATTGAATAACCTGAAAGAAAAGGATACAACACAAACACACTAGTAACACAATAATTGTTTTTTTGTTTCTGGTTTTTTTTTTTTTTTTTTTTTTATTAAACAGGAATTGTTCTTAATATTGGCTCCTGCACGGAGTCTGTGTCCCTACCTATGTTATTAGCCATGATTGGCAGACCTTAAGTAATTAATGAAAATTACAATTGCTATAATCAGAACTCTTGGAATGATTCTCAGTATTCTGGATGATCCACATATGATTTATACATGTGAACTCATCCTTTCGACCATTCAGTTTCCCAGATTGGTTTCATGCAAACCTATATATCCAGAAATTTCTTGTGATACAACAAAGAAAATATCCAGCTCCACTCATTCACCAGAAATACCTGTACACTAAAAAAAGCAGTGTATTATCACTGAGATGCTCTGTCGTTTGCTGTGGGTGTGCACTTTTTTTGAAAACACTTAAGCCAAGCAACTTCTGATGCTTCTCAATACAAATTTACTGTCTCTGCTTTTATACTTATACATAGGAGCGGAAAGGTGTGTAACTGAATTCCTCCACGCAGAAAAAACAGTACCCATTGGCATTCATCAACTCTTGCTGAATGTTTGTGAAGAAGAATCAGTGGCTCTGAGCACGGTGAGGTGGGGAGGGTGAGCTTCAGCATCCACTGGTGCAGATTGAGTGCAGCATGCAGGCTGTTGTTCATCACTGGTGAAAATGCAAAGCTATTGGCAGTGACTGAGTTGATAAAATAATGTTGTGCAACTGAGAATTTGCTCTATCAAACAGCATTATTGTGCTCTTTGTATCTGTTGCAGTGTCCATGGAAATAAATAAGGAGGCATTACTTTCAGAGTAACTTCCATATTTATGCCATGAAGATGTGCAAATGAAAATCACACTGATCTATTTCAGAGATCCTATATAGCTTTAATCAATGTATGGAGAGTGATTAAAGGTCAATGACTGAAGGGCACCACAGAAGCATTAATTATTACTACTGGCAGGATTATTGCTCTTTGTCATTACTATTTGATGCCCCCACTGTCAACTTTGTGGCCATGTGGAGCCAAGGAAGGCAGCATCCGCACCCAGGTCTCTGCCTGAACCCCCAGGGCAGGCTCCCTGCCCGCAGCCTCCAGCCACATCAATCCCTCCCCTAATTTTTCTCACTGGGGATGTGCAGCACAGAGGCAGAAGAGGAGCACACAGGACAGCTTGCACATCTTACCCTGACTTGCCCAAACATTTCCTGAAGCTGGAAGCATGTATTACCCAACTTTTATCTAGAGTAAATGGGGAATTTGTATAAAGCAATGAAGGTTGCACACCTTAGATCCAGAGTTAATGTTTAAGAAAAACAAGGACAGGTATGTTTGTTGACATGCTGATAGAAACGATCCAATTCAAAGAAAGTGCCTTTGTCCAGAATCAAAACACAAATAACCTGATTTTAATTCCTATTGGGCTTTTCCCACTAGTTTCAAAAGACTTCGCCTTTTCAAACTCTCATGTGATGATGTGGGTACACTTGGTGCCTTCTTTCTCTCTTCCACAGGACAGTCCCATGCTCAAGCACAGGGATCCTCAGCTGTGATTGCAATGTGCTTGGAGGTATCACTGCATGTCAGGCTCCCTATGAAAGGTACTGCCTTGAGATTCCCATTGATTGCAAGAGGGATCTTGTAAGTTACATTTTAGAAAGAGTATTGTGAGCGTGCAGTTGCTAGAAGACCTACAGAACCACCAAAAACCAGGCTTGCTATCCAGTAAAATAAAATCAGACACTCATTTTTTATCAGACTATAAAGATTTTGGGACATACTACACTAATTGTACGGCAAATCTAGGAGCAGTTATTTTCTTACTGGTTCCTATGAGAATTGCAGTCCTTGTAGCACTAACTTAATCTGCATTTTCTTGTTATTTTACTCCCTGTCCACACTTAGAAATGACTGTGTTTCAGGTTTTTTTTTCCTCCAATTCGGATTACACATTTAAGACAAAAATGCAAACATCTGTAATGAATACATAAATTGTGTAATATATTTTATCTTATAAATGAGACATTCAAGTTTTGAAACAGTGTTTTACCTTAGGAAATACATTCAAATACTTGATGCACTGATTGTTAAAGCATTTCTGTGATCAGCATATATTTTTAACCTTGTGACAGCTAATTTTTTCGAAGAACCATACAGCTTTCCTGTTAATTGCTACATAATTAGTCTGCTTTTCCTGTTGCTATATTCAATCTCCTTTTTGTCTGCAATTATCTCTGCAAATCATGATGCAATTCTTTCCCAAACATTGTATTTCTCACTTCATTTCCTATTCATTTCCATATATAGATGTACATTAAAACTACTCCAGTGTTATAGGGGTGCCTGCTTCATTTACACTGTAGCTTTGACTTGGTCTTTGCTACAAAGGCAGTCAACATTTACGTAATTCAGCTTCCTGACACAAATTAACATTTTCTTTGATTCAGAATGAATGGTGTTTGAAAGAGCAACTGACACTGCCTCATTCCCCTCTTAATTCATTTTGACAACTTTAGTGAGACGCGTTTTGATCAAACTGGGAGTTTATCCCAGTTTAAAGCATGACAAATATCAGAAAAACACATAGAAAAGCTTTTCTTCTACCTTGGATCAAGGTTTGACTTGCCATATTTCATTAGCAACTCCATTTAGGCACTTCAAGCTTCTACAGCTTCTCATCAGTAACTGGCACTCAGACAAGGGTTTTCATGTTAGTATATCTTGCCCATATAGCATAAAACAGGCAATCTGTAGTAACTGGATACAGCACACATCTCCATGAGATCTGTGGGATTCCTGTGCAGGTAATTCATGGCACTGTAATATACTCAGTGTACAGGAAGAAATTTTAATAAAACAGCCTGACAAGGGTGGAGCTTGTGTGGAATGAATAAAGGCAATCACAGGGTCAGCTGGAATCAAAATTACACATGCAGAGGAAAATCACTATTTGTCAAAATAACTGACTACAGCCAAGTGAAAAGAGTTTGATGCAATGCTGCAAATATTTTATATGGCAAAAAAAAACAAAACTCACACTAACCCAGGATAATACTATCAATGTAGAAACATCTGCTTAGACAAAATTCTTAGACTTCAGAGTTGTATTTGCCCAAGTAAAGACAGCAGGCATGAATCTCACAGCCATGATCTGAGAAGCATTTGTTTTTCAGTTATCTGCTGTTTATCCTCAGTTATGTCACAGACAGAGAAGTGATTCATTTTCTGGACATTTAGTGATATGTGTAAATTTCATCCCATGTATTGTGGAATATTACTGCTTTCACAAAAGCAAACTAAAAAAAGAAGCTAACTCCTGTCAGCTGAGCTACACGGTCTTTTTTTTTTTTTTTTCATTGAACAATTATTTAAAAAAATGCTTAGGTCTATGCCAAGAAACAAAAGAAAAAGAAGTAGTCAGACACATACAATAACCTTTCCTCACCAACTAATGCAACCTTTAAATCCAGATAAATCGTTTGGAGAAAATGCAAATTACTGGATCCAAACATAACTGGTTGAAGGCTGAAGGTCTTTATCAACAGAATACCTGTCCTTCCAACAGTTTGATTATTTAAATTAGGAAATCTCTGAATAAGAAAAAGCATAACTGAAATAGTCTGGAAACAGTAGAAGTCTTTCTGAAATGCAAAGATGCTATATGCAAGAATGGCTTCTCCTTTTTTCATGGGGCTGTCATCCTATGGAATTTTCCTTTAATGACCTGGGATGAGAAATCTGCCAACTGCTTTTGTGGGTCACTGATCAAATGCAGACACTATTGACAACTGCTCAATGTCCAGTTCAGCTCCACTTCACTACCCTGGAATCAAGCCTGGGACATGAAAAGTCTGCAAAGAGCAGAACCATCAGCAGCTCCATCAGGTTGATCAGAGCCTCATCCAGCCTGACCTTCAATGTCTCCAGGCACAGGGCCCCCACCACATCTCTGGGCAACCTGTGCCAATGCCTCACCACCCTCTATTGTAAAGAAAGTTCCTTACATTCAATGTAAATCTCCCCTCTTGAAATTTGAAACCATTTCCCCTTGCCCTGTCACATCAGAGCTTGCTGGAATGTCTGTCCCTTTCTTTCTTACAGCCCCACTTCAGGTACTGAAAGACCACTCTCAGGTCTCCCCAAACCCTTTTCTTCTTCAGGCTGAAGAGCCCCAGCTCTCCCAGCCTATTTACTTCTGTCTTATGGTGAGATGGAATTGTAGTAACCTGACATTCTACTACTGTTTTCCAAATGGGTATCCAACAATTGTCCTGTTGAAAAACAAAAAGAAACACAAAGAGTTGTTTTTCTCTTTTCTTGTAAAATCTCACCAGAAAATGCTTAACCTCTCAATTTTCTTACTAGGAACTACACTACAGCTAAGTACCTTACAACAAAACCTCATATGTTTTTAACCCTACTTCCCCCGTTCCTCATTGCATAGGCATGATTTCCACTGCAAAATACATCAGCTATAGATTAATGCCAGGTGTGGACCTGGTCTTATGTCTGTTTGATGAGAGATCAGTAATTCTTCAAAGACAATTACAGATACTTGCTGGAGAACAAAGTGTGTAAAGCACATTATAAGTGCATGAATTTGGGAGCCCAGACTTTCTCCTTGCCAGTACTGCACTGCCACTGTCAGTCCCTTTACCCTTCCTGCCCCTTCTCTCCAAAAAGCTGAAACCACGAGTCCTGTTTTTTTTTCAATTTTAGGAGTTCAATGGTCCTTCAGGTGTTTTTATTTGTCTTCTTCTGCACTAGATAGGTTTGCCCCCATTTAATTTTATTTCAGTAGTCAGTGACTTCATTTTATTTCCATTTAAATGAAAAGGAAAATCTGATATCTAAATCTTCTCAGTGTGTTCAGAATAAACTGAAGCTATCAGATAAACATTTCTTGATTTTTTTTTTTCCTGCCAGAAGGCACATGGTTGGCTTGTTTCCTTTTCTGTCTCCTTTTCTTTTGCCTTCTTGCTTGTTTGCTTTCACCAGAAATATTTCAGTGATCAGTTACAGAGTTATAATTAGAATTCCAATAACTTTCATCTTCCAGAAACCTTTTAATTCTGGGAAACCTTTTCCACTGTCCCTCTAAGTGGATGCTGATGGGTTTGTCAGGAGACATCTAGCAAAGTTTCCGCTTTCTCTGAAGAACAGCACTCCAGTAATAAATCATGGTGTGGGATTAAGGGGCAGAAAATAACTTAGTATTAATTTTCTATGGTGCACAGGGCACATTGTTTATGTGTTACTACTGCTCTTTTCTCTGCCAGGCAATCTGACAACAGTGACTGACATGAGTTAGCAGGGTAATGCACTTAGGAACAACATACACGGTGTATTTCTGTTATGGCCCAAGGAGTGGAAGATAGCTCTGCATAACACAGATCTTTTTCAAAACAGGCATTACATACTGCACATTACTGAATTGCAAATATATTTTTTTTCTGGTCCAGGTAACTTCAGCAGGAACATATTCTGTTCCACAAATTATCTATGATCCCTACAGCAACAGAGGCTTTGATGCTGGAGGTATTTTATGAAAGCGACTTCAGTCTGATGGAATTCATATGAGGGTCAGTGAAAGAAATGCATTTGTTATAAATTCGACAAACAGCAGAAGTGGAGAATAAATGAGCAAATCATTTGGTATGGATAAGCCAATATACTTGACCATCAGGATTGGATTCCTGTCACTTAAAACTAGCTGTCTATAAAGAAGGTGTCTAAGTTAATCATTCAGGCTTCCACAGCAGAGATGGATCTCCCATAAAAAAAAACATTTTTTTTGTCTTAGATATTTATCTCAGATGTGCTTTTCTGTTTCTACAGAAAAGGAGTCCGGACATGAGGCTTAGTGAAAACACCTGCCATTTATACAGCCAAACCTTGGCAAGATTAATCCAGACACAAAATTGACGAAACCCATACGAATAATATAGTATGAATTATGCATGATTGTACTGAATGTGTTCATCCAGTAACTACAAACACCCACATACAATTGTATTTTAGTTTTTTCCTGTTACAGTTGATATCTTCTTATTAACACACGATTTTGTTTTACTGTTTTTATATATTTTTGCTCAGTATGCAGCTTCCTGAGCTGAGATTTATAAGCTCAGGTATACAAACTTTGACACATGATTATTCATTCACATGATTGACCTTCTCCACATTTAAGCTGTAGCCAGATCACTCAACATAAAGAATGTACAAACTGCTTAAGTCAGATGCCAGAGTGAAAGCTATAACTAGAAGTGTGTTCTGAGTCGTTCTCAGGTCTAATTCACTGAACTGACAGAAAGACTGGAAAATAAGACAGAGAGCTCGAGAAACAATCCCATCTATTCCTCTCTATCCCTCCATCCCCAAAGACAGATAAATTATATTTAAATCAGTCTAGACAGGTATCTTTGTTTGTCCTTAAAAACCTCTAAAGAGGATTCTGTAGCTTCCTAGGTAATACATTCATTGCTTAATTATCCTTATCTCTAGGAGATGTTTCCTAAAGTCAAACTTAAATCTCCCCTGGCACAATTTAAAGCCACTCATTTCTGTCCTATCCCAGTAGACGTGGAAAATGGTTTGTTCCCTTCTTTAAAGCAATCCTTCACATAACTGAAGACAGCTGTTTCATTCCTTTCCTGCCTGCTCTTCCGTTGCTGAAATATGATTTTCAGATTTTTCTTGTGGAACATACTTTAGTCTAGATTCTGGCTATTTTCTTTCCTCAGGATATTCTGCAATTGATCCATATCTTTCTTGAAGTGCAGTGCTGAAAATTCTATGTATTTTGAACACACAGTCCTAAGTAGACACAGTCCTTACACTTTTTTATTCTCTGAAAATTAAATAAATGTTTTCCATATTTTTTCTTCTAAGCCATTAACAGACAGCGAAAAACTGAAGCCAAAATGGGTCACTACCTAATACCCCCTTATTTGACAGTGAACCTCATTCACATTTTTCTGAGTCCAAGTGTGATGATTGTTTAGTCATATTCTGGAAATTTAATTGAGACAAAATTTCCTTATTTATAAAACTAGGTCAAAATTCCTAATAAAATGAGACACACATATTTTTTAAATTATATAAAATCTTCTACTTTGTTAAAGAAGGAAATGTGCTTGATACAGCATGACTTGCTCCCAATAAACCCACGTCAGCGTTTATTTAGCTTTCCAAATTCTATGTAGTTTCAATTATATCTGTTATATTACATACGTTCTATACATATGTTACGTCATGATGTAGGTTAGGAACTATGTCACCATTACTGTCAGTGATCAGGAAAACTTTATTACAGATAGAGCTGAAATGAAACTATGGAAACAATGGATCCCACTTAGCCATTGTCTCTACTGTTGTTTGCTTCACAGATTTCAGATTATATCTGAGTTTATGTGTCTTGGTTTCCTAATATCTATGACCTTGAATAACTTCTTGGTATTGTAAACACCTCTAAAACAAGCTCTATCAGTTGTCTGTGGTCAGACTTCCTTTCTCTCTCTCAGTGTTGCAGAGAGCAGTGCATGTATAACTTCAGCTGATGTAATTACAATTTTCCTTTCCTGAGGAAGACTTAAGAAACGGTGTTAATATATTTCAACCACAAACTTTTTTCCAGAAAAGTCTTAAGAGAAACAACAGCATGCTTTCAGCAAGTACCTGGGAGGTGGCCTGGCTTAGTCTACATGGAAATTCATGATCAAAAGTTTAGGCAATGTCAAGTCCCATTTGTGCTGAACCCACTCTGCAGTAAAATGTTCCCCTTCTTTGCATTTCACTCTTCACTCTCATACGAAATACACTATAAAGGTTTTTCATCAAAATACCAAGCGATAAAGATGAGGAAAAAGTTGAGAGAAACTGCAGAAAAATCCTGGTTCTGAAGACACACTGACAGCCGGCCTCATGCTTTCCTAGCTTCCAGATGCCATTATCATTCCCACTTCACTGAATGACTTCAAAGTAAAACTGTAATACCAAGACCAATAACCTTTCTTAAGACTATATACAAAGAGATGAACACATCTGAGCATAGTTACAAACGCATGCCAAGCACTATCATGTGTACTATAAGCATTTTATATTTTCTTTCCTTGACCTATGCCAAAAGGTTCAGCTAGAATTGAATTAGATAAGAAGGGTTTAGCTCCTCTGAAGTTTACAAATAGCAATGAAGAAAATGTCTTAAATTGTAGCAAATTCTTACCATAAAACTTTGAACACTAAACCAGAATTTATGTAATTACAGAATTATAAGAAAAATGCAAATCTTGGACTGAAACAATAAACATTCACACTAAGAAATATTCATTGAAAGACAGAAGCAATTTTAATTCTATCTCTATATTCTCTTGTATTTAATTTAAACAACAATAAAAGAACAACATCACTGGAAGAGAGGCTTTAACATTTTGACTCCGTTTTAGTTATATTTTGACTGACGTAAGTCTGGAATAAGTCTGTTGTATGATTTCTTTTACACAGACAGATCATAATTTTATCAAAAGTTGGTAGCAAAAAACTAACCGAGCAATTAACTATTTGAAGATAAGTCTCATGACTGATGATTTTCTTCCAATTCATAAAATCAACTCTTCTATCTTCTGTTGTAGACCACAATTAAGACACAACTCTCTTTTTGGACTGGAGCAACAATTCAGGAGACCTCCAAAGATTTCATATAGTGGATTTTACTGAAGTATAATGACATTAAATAATTTTGCACCTTCCAAGCACTTCAGCTGAGGGACTGCAAGTTTCACACTCAATTAAGTTCTGAAAATAGTGTAGTATCCGACTTCTCCCAAAAGAAAAAAAATCTTACATGGAAATGAACAGAGAGAGTTTTGGTTCTGCTCCTTCTGCCTTCACTCTCTCCTCCGAAAAGAAGCAATAAGGCAAAATGCACTTAATAATATTCCCTAATTTGAATGTCCTTGCAACTCTTGCTTTGCAGTCATAGATACACAGATCTGAGCTGTTCCTTTGATGACGTAAGATAGCTAAGGAAACATCTAGCTACTTGAGGGAGACACAGGGAAGAGGAAGGCAAGAATTATATGATTCTCACACTGGACACTGGGCTACTTCAACATGACTAAACCTCTTTTTAAAGTCCAGAATATAAAAAATAATGGTAAAATATTTGACAGAGTTCAGAGAAACAAATCAGAATGATTTGAGGCCAATATTTAAAATATGCCTTGGAGTAAGAGACTTAGAGAAGAATTTCTCCCACCTAACAGTTACATTGCTAAGCTTATGCCAGTTACTCTGGTCTCCTTTAGCCAGCAGTAGGGGGAAAACAGGCCTCTTCTGAAGGCAATTAACAAAACATCTTAACATCTACCACACATATCCTCAGGGGAGAAGAAATTTTCCTTTTCTCTCTATTGACTATGGAGGCAGTTTACTCAGGCTAAGATGTTTCATTCTTTTTAATACGTTAAACTAGTTTTAACTAGTTGGATATGTGCATAAGTAATATTGCTATTGAGAATAAAATTCAAACTATTAACAGTGAAAAAGATTTTTAACCATAAGCCATTATACAGAAGTTGCTTCAGATTCTCTGCCCTTTGATGCCTGAGTGACTTTCTGAAAGATATGTTTTATTCTCAGGCACTTTATTAGACTGCAGGTTGTGGAACTTTTGTGATGGAAATAAGTACAGCTAACAGAAGAAGAGAACTATGCCCACCACAAACACGCCTTCTAAGTTTTTCTATTTTAATAACTTACATATGAAGGCATAACTTTTCATTTAAGTAGAATTAAAAGTTAGGTTACTTTTACATTTCTCTTACAGAGGTTGGACAGCTTCACATAGGTTTCCTTTGATTATTCTGAGGAAGGGATTTGCATACAATTACAGAGACAATTTCAGCTCCTAGCAGGACCAAACACAGGATGAAGTACTCACTATATGATTAGACTAATTTATTACATCCCACTGAGGCAAGCTATATTCCAAGAAGTAATCATAAACTCATGTTCAAAGCTCTGGTAGAATGAATATATTTAACAATTCAAATTAAATTTCAGCTGTAGGAACTGACATTTAGTGGGAAACACAAAAATAGGCAACGTATAATGACAAAGATAACAGGTGAAAGAATACAGACATTAAAAGCTGTGAATGGTTTGTCTGAAAACAAGCCAGGACAGAAAATTGTAATACAATTCTGGCAAGTTTCTGCTATTAAACATATGTTGATCTGGACTTTGGTTAGTTTTAACTGACCTTGGTATTAATGTTTGAAAATGAACACCGTGACCAGTCAGAAACTGCTCCATAAAAGTTAAGTGCCTGTGACATTTCATTATCCAGTGGCACTTACACTGACCATTCTGAAAGTAAACAGCCTTAAGGATTTTGTTCATTTTAGAGCTGGGTATTTTCCTTCCCCTGAACAGGTGTTTGTTCACTGAAAAGTGCACTCTGGTGACATCCCAAATCTTAATGAAAATGAGGGAGTTTTTCTGACTGGCTAAATGAAAATGGCCAATGAAAAAAAAAAGAGTGGAAAGAACACATAATAAAAATTGACATTTCTTAACTATTCCAGTTTAGGACATCACTGTGAATAAAGAGAAAAAAAAAGGCATAATTTGGTACCTGCTTAATTGTTACACAGAAAAGCACTGGTAGCAATACACTCTCCCTCTGTGCAGTGTGGTACAAACAGTATTCATCAGAGTGGGAAACCTTAATTGCACACTTCAGTGGTTAGCATTTCATAAAACAATACCCAAAAAAAGCTGCAGAGCATCTGTGAACTGGCTGCAAAAACTTCAAGTGGAGAATAAAATTAAAAAAAGAGAGACTTCCTGTACATGAGAGCAATGAGAATTGAGAATCCAGTTGTACTCAACAGATATGTAATACTTCATAAGTCCAAGAGCATATGTCTGCAATTTTAGACTGTAAAATTTAAGTTGAAAATAGTAAATAATGTCTAATGAAAATAAAATAGCAAATAAGATCTGATTTCAGCTACCCTCTCTCCAAAATTTGAGATTCTTACTGCTGTGCCTTTATATTAGTATCTATTGTTGAAAATACTGTAGGAAATGATAATCATCTATGAATACAATGCTGTTAAACGCATCTTGAGTGTCCTTACAAACTGCTGACTTTAGGCTTATTGCTGAAAAAATGCTGTGAAAAAAACAAAACAAAACTGCCCAGTAATATTTTCTATATTCTTCGGCCTCTGATCTCACTCACTGCCCTTTTCAAAGTGGCTGACAAATACTAATTCATAACAGAACGCCTTAAATGCTATAAATTACCACAACTGTCTTATTTTACTCAAGAGATACAACACAGATTTTTTTTCCAGCCTGCTTAATGCATGATGTCCAGTCTTTTCAACCTGAGGGCTGAGACACTATTCCAGAAAGGTCAGTGGGCTATGACTAACACTGGAGGGCATTTTCTCTGGTAGCAGCAAGGAAGAGGGAAGACTCCACACATAGTTCCTTCACTGGGGATGCTCAAGAGTCTTCAGCAGACCAAGCTGCAGCTATAAAACTCTATGTAATTCCTTAACTACATCGGATTCTGGTTGTAATATGAGTCTTCCTCCATGGAGATGTCTGCCCTGAGGCCAGGCTCCCCTGGGCTGGAGCTACTCTGGAGCATGTTGTGAGCATCTCCCAGGGGTGTTAACGACAGCCACAATGAAGAGATTTTTCTTTAATTTATGAAATAGTGAAAAAACCTCAGTGGCTTAGCAAAGAATGCATTTTATGCAACCATAAAGGTTGTAATTACTTGGTAGATATTTCTTAAAGGTTTTATCTCTGTCTGAAAATGTTAATATTCACTTTCATCTCCATGGTAGTTTAAATAAACACTTCCTCTTTCGGCGAGAGTCTATTGGTAATTCATTTTTAAGATTAAAACGGTTATTCTGATTCTGAGACAACTATCAGGAAATATGAGAAAGGCCTGTAAAATACACTCTATGATAGAGAATGCAGATAAAATTTGTAGGCGCCCTGCTAGGAATAAATGTTTGTATTTGTATCAGTAATGTGCTCAGAGGTCTTATTATCCAAAACATTTACAGAAAAAAGCTCAGAAAAGACTTTGTACTTAAATATACTATGACAACAGGCAATTCTGCTACGTTTCTTTTTTTTCTTTTTCTTTTTCTTTTTCTTTTTCTTTTTCTTTTTCTTTTTCTTTTTCTTTTTCTTTTTCTTTTTTTTTTTAATTAGGTCACAAGAAATTTTGAAAGTACTTTTCATTTCTGTTTAAAAGAAAAAAAAATGTTCTCACCTGAATATTTAGTAATTTATTTGAAATGTGATGGGCAAAAACCTTGCAATATAACAAAAATTACATAAATATTTAATTTTTTATATAAATATTTGTTATACTTGTTTAAATATTTAGGAGTCAATGATTTAGCTAAGTACTAAAATATTGTAAGTACGAAGTACTAAGTACGAAAATACTTGTATTTTCCTTCCTTTAATTCCTTTAAAGTTCCTTTGCAACTTTAAAGGTGAATCACTGCATGATCCATATTCTAAGTTGAATAAGAACTAGAAGAATGCTGTAAATGCTGCTTTTTGTTAGGAATACTTGTGAGAGGTAGGACAAATTCTGTTGCATAACTCATAAAATATTGGTATTGACCTTAGATGGAACTGCTCAGGGGAGAAGAAAAGGATCCAATATTTGAAATCTCATGTAGTGAAAATTTGAGAGCATTTAATTCCAAATCCCATTTAGTACATAGACTAGATTTTAAACATACAACTAATTCTATGCCAGGTAAAAATGTAATTGACAAAGAAAAGAAGTTCAAGGTAACAAAGAAGCAGCTAGGAAAATGAAACCCCAGGATACAGGCAAGAATGTTACAAGAGGAACGTAGGGAGGCAGGATGGGGACCCTTCCTTAGAGGACTGTTACCACGTTATATTAAAACTACAGTCCTGTCACAAAACATTAAAAGTTGCAGCTGAACTTGGGTAATATACACAGTAAATTACAGTCTCGACCAGAGTTGATGATTTATGCTTAATTTAAATACTTCCCTCATATACCTTTTTTTTTTTTTTTTTTTTTCCCAGAAATAGGATTTTTTTCACAGTTTAGACTGAATGTCCAGCTTCTCTATGCAACTTTTTCTTGTGAAACTTTCATACAGACTCAGTTTCAGGATGGTGAGAAGATATGGCAGAATTTTGGCATGTCAAAACCATGGTCCTAGAAGCTACTGCATATGTTGTCGGATCATTTTCAAGAGATGCTTTCAAGGAAGCAGCAGATTTTGATTGTTAAATGCCATGCCTTGTTTAAAAATGGAGTACTTAAAACACGATGGAGTACTTAATGGAGTACTTTAAACAAATATATTTTATCATATTTTAAACATATTTTTTTCTTTTTAATATGCACGACAGTTTTGACAGTTTGTTGTCAGCTTGACATTATGTCAACATTAGTTATTTCCTCGCAGAGGAGAAGTAAATGGATGAAGTGCCAAACCAATGGACTTGTCAATGATCTATGGGCTGGTTTAACCTGGTTCCATGATGACTGGGCTGGGGGACCCAAGGACCCATGCGCCGGGTAAGGAGAGGGGGAAAAGGGAAAAAGGAAAATGGAGATGGGCCTAAAAATGAAACAGCGGCAACAAGGAGGAAAGCTAATTTATTAAAAAAATATTGGAATGCAAAATAACATAATATAATACAATATATAAAATGGGAGAGAGAGAGAGTGTCTGAAAACCTTACGCTAACAGTGAACGTGAGACACCTAGGGAGCCCCTGATGCTGGGCCAATCTGAAAGGGAAAAAAACCTGTGTCTCATGACAAGTGAACAGTTTTTATCTTTCCCTCTGAGCAGAAAATGGAAAAATGCAAAGCAATGCAAGGTCCTCTGTGGAACGTAGTTCTCTTCTGAGACCTATGGATGATCCACAGAACTGAAGTATTAACTCTTTAACTCCCAATGCACTACATGATGTTGCGACGTGGAATACCAATAACAAAAATCATAAAACCATGACAGGACTGCAATAGCAAAATCTCTTTTCCACTATGGAACTCAGCCACTTTATATCTGAGACAGTCAATATCTGGGTAAGAAATAAATTTTCAAAAACCCTATCATGCTAATAAACACTACAAAACATTTACCAGTGAGATGTTAGGATTTATTAAGGATAACTTGCAGTAAACTGACATTTAAACATTCAGTTTGAATAGGAACTTTCTTTGTGGGTACAGTAACTTGCTCCGGGCATGCTCCAAGATTGTATGTCTACTAAAACCCCTAAGGAATTGAACTTGTGATCTCATGTCTGGTACTAAAAAAAGGTCTTTACAGTACAAGATAGTAATACGAAAATGTGAAAGCTACACTGTTCTTTAAATCCCTTATTATACATAGTTAACTAACAGCAATAGTTTTCCATTATATTGCTTCCTTAGCACTCCAAAGTTTTTCTGTCCTACAGATTAATTACAATGGAAATGTTAGAGTCAGCTACTGATATCTTGCCCTGATACATTTAAGATGTGAAATTAAAATCAGGAAAGCAGCTAACCTTTTTACATAAAGAAAACCTGTGCCAAACCCTATGTAATCCTTGGGAACTTACATCTACATAGTGAGAAGTGGCCTGAGAATCAGCTTTTGAACAGTTACTAGAATGATAGCAAAGAAATATCTAAAATGCTAGTTCCCATAAATGTCACAGTCCAAATTCCATGACAGTACAAGCCACATGTGCGGGATAAACTGACAAAGTAGGACTTAAAATAAATAGACTATAAATTTATAAGGTACTGACAGTCACTTGAAATACCTGAACGTACTTAAAATTAAATTTTATACTAGATTGGCATTCTGTGGGTTTGCAAAATGCCTGGATTTACCTGTAAAATGGAAAGAAAAGTTATCAGGAAATGAAGAATTCAGAAGAACAGGAGATATTATGGGCATATCCTAAGAAAGCATTATCAGATTTTCTTTTCCTAATATTTCTCCTTTTGTCTTTTCAGAGTTCTCAATCTATCTCCATTGTTGGACTCTCCTCGAACACCAAATCCATGCAGAATTAGAGAACTTCATAGCATTTACTAGCATTTATAGACACATCAGTAAAACTACAGGAATCAAGATCAATTGACTTATTGGTACATCTGCTTAATTGCTTTACAGTGCTATTTTCTTACTTAAATGCTTTCTTTCAGCAAAAACTAAGAGTTACATCACTAATGTGATAAAAATGATATCAAAAGTGGACAACAGATTGGGAAATAACCCTACATTCAAATTCTGAACACTATGGAAAAGGACACTTAAAATCACACCCAGTAATTTCCTTCTCATTTCTCAGAGAACAGAATGCCAAGCCACTCCAAGTGCATAGCCACTCCAAGAGTGAGATTAAGAATTAACTAAAGATTGCAGTAATCAAGTTCAAAGATACTGATGATAATCACATAAAAACTGTGACTGTTCCTCATTATGTGGCACAGGTTTATCACCTTAAGTTAAAACCTCTTCCAATTCTCTAGAGAGTTATTATTGTTGTTCTTGCTCACACTGAAATATGCTCAGTGATGAAATGGAATTAAGCCTTTTTATGCTATTTAGTCCCACATCATCACTACCAATTCAATAGAGAGTTTTGTCTGGTGCTTCTGCTTGCAATCTCATAAACACACATTGTCAGCACCAGCGTATAGCTGAGTCCAATCTCATGGCCCAGGCCTTCTTGAATACCAGCTGCGTGCTCTCTATAATTTCCCTGTAAGTATGCCTTCATATCCCACTCCTCATCCCATTTGGACATGTACACTTTGTGAACTAAGAAATATGAACCTAAAAAAAGATTGTATGCATATTCCCAGTGAAACATAAAAAAGTTAGAGTAATCTTACTGCAGGCATTCAGTCAATTATATTCAGGTTAAAAATAAAGTCTGTGAGGTAGAACATGAATTTGAAAGGGCTTTTTGCTGATAAACTATTTGTTTGTTTGTTTGTTTTTATGCAAGATTTTACTCAAGTGCATTTTGCTTGTATGAAAGTCAGGGTTTTTTTGTTCAACAAGTAAAACATAACGTCCCATAGGAACAGCAAGAGGTCTTCCTGAAGATATTGGTATAATATTGGAGATAGGAAAAAATCTGAAGGGAAATGAACTCATTTCCTAAGAACCCTGTCAAAGATTGCCATATCTAATGAAGGAGCAGAGTTATTTGAGCCCAGCAAGTAGAACAACTTCTCTCCAGACAGCAAAACATAGTATTTCTTATTTATTTATTTATTATTATTTATTATTACATCCTATTTATTATTACTGAAAATTTGATGCTAAAAAGTGTTTTTCATCCAACAAAAAACATTACTGTTACTAGTTAACAAATTATTAAACATCTCTGTCCCCTCTCTGTATACTTCCAGATATGGTATCCTTCCCAATAGTATGCATATCATTTTTAAAGTCAACACTGCAGTAACAAGCACACACTATATATATATATATATATATAAAATATATAGAATAACACACATTTTCTCTTTGAAGCTCTGAAAGTTGATGCAACACCTGAACAAAATGTAAGACAGGAATCATCAATGGGCCTCTTAAAGGTGCTTCAGTCTTTCTTCCATAAAACTAATTCAGTGGCTCTTCCATAAATTTTTTCTTTTTTTCTTAATGATATTCTGATTTCCAATATACATTCACTAATGTCTTTTTAGGCCTTGCTATACTGTTTTGTGCTTGAGTCAACACTATCCTTTAGCTTGAACAATTCCATTTTCTCCATTATCTTTTTAACATATTTATGGAAACCAATTACTTTTCATCTACAGACGAGACCTCTTACAGGTTATGCATAGCAATGAATACTCTTCTCAAAATCCCTCTTTCTTGAAGAGGAGCTACAGAATTTGCCATGGGATATGAGAATGTCTTAAATTCTTCTTCCTCTCTACTGAGATAACTGACCTTAAATATATACTCAACCTTTGCACCACTTAGCAGGCAGAAATCTCACAGAGAACAATTTCTGAATTGTTTTCATACTGTAGGAGTTTCTGAATTGGTTTCATATTTGAAAAAATATATACCAGATTGATATGCTAGCATTCAGGAAGACCTTGACAAGTGAAGAAACAGAAATAGGCCAAAAGAAGAATACTGGACTGCCAGACCCTGCCCCTGGAGAGAAACAAACACAGTCTCTAAAAAGGTTGGGGGTCAATTGGCTGGAAAGCAGCTCTGTCAAGAAGGGCCTGGGGCTCCTGATGGATGTATGGTTCATCATACCATATGATGACATATGAACCAGCAGTGTGCCCTCACATGAGCCCTCACATGAGCCTCAGTGTGCCCTCACATGGGCTGCATCAGGCAGTGAAATGCCAACAGGATGAGTGATCCTCCCCCTCTGCCTTGGTGAGGATGATTTGGAATGCTTGTGTCCAGGCATGGGCCACCCAGTAGAAGGGAGACATGAACATGCTGCTGAGTCAGAAAATGGCCACAGAGGTGATTAAGGGACTGGAACATCTTTCTTATGAAGAGGTCATGAAGAAGCTCAAACTGTTCAGCCTGGAGATCTTATCAATCTGTATAAATATCTGATAGGGGAGTAAAGAAGATGGAAACAGATAACCCTTAGATGACAAAAGGCAACAGAAATTAACTAAAATACAGAAAATTCCATTTAAACACGAGAAACAGCTTTTCCTGAGGAGATGGTTAAATGGTGGAAAAGGCAGGTCAGAATGTTGGTGGAGTTTCTCTCCTTAGACNACTGAAATATGCTCAGTGATGAAATGGAATTAAGCCTTTTTATGCTATTTAGTCCCACATCATCACTACCAATTCAGTAGAGAGTTTTGTCTGGTGCTTCTGCTTGCAATCTCATAAACACACATTGTCAGCACCAGCGTATAGCTGAGTCCAATCTCATGGCCCAGGCCTTCTTGAATACCAGCTGCGTGCTCTCTATAATTTCCCTGTAAGTATGCCTTCATATCCCACTCCTCATCCCATTTGGACATGTACACTTTGTGAACTAAGAAATATGAACCTAAAAAAAGATTGTATGCATATTCCCAGTGAAACATAAAAAAGTTAGAGTAATCTTACTGCAGGCATTCAGTCAATTATATTCAGGTTAAAAATAAAGTCTGTGAGGTAGAACATGAATTTGAAAGGGCTTTTTGCTGATAAACTATTTGTTTGTTTGTTTGTTTTTATGCAAGATTTTACTCAAGTGCATTTTGCTTGTATGAGAGTCAGGGTTTTTTTGTTCAGCAAGTAAAACATAACGTCCCATAGGAACAGCAAGAGGTCTTCCTGAAGATATTGGTATAATATTGGAGATAGGAAAAAATCTGAAGGGAAATGAACTCATTTCCTAAGAACCCTGTCAAAGATTGCCATATCTAATGAAGGAGCAGAGTTATTTGAGCCCAGCAAGTAGAACAACTTCTCTCCAGACAGCAAAACATAGTATTTCTTATTTATTTATTTATTATTATTTATTATTACATCCTATTTATTATTACTGAAAATTTGATGCTAAAAAGTGTTTTTCATCCAACAAAAAACATTACTGTTACTAGTTAACAAATTATTAAACATCTCTGTCCCCTCTCTGTATACTTCCAGATATGGTATCCTTCCCAATAGTATGCATATCATTTTTAAAGTCAACACTGCAGTAACAAGCACACACTATATATATATATATATATATAAAATATATAGAATAACACACATTTTCTCTTTGAAGCTCTGAAAGTTGATGCAACACCTGAACAAAATGTAAGACAGGAATCATCAATGGGCCTCTTAAAGGTGCTTCAGTCTTTCTTCCATAAAACTAATTCAGTGGCTCTTCCATAAATTTTTTCTTTTTTTCTTAATGATATTCTGATTTCCAATATACATTCACTAATGTCTTTTTAGGCCTTGCTATACTGTTTTGTGCTTGAGTCAACACTATCCTTTAGCTTGAACAATTCCATTTTCTCCATTATCTTTTTAACATATTTATGGAAACCAATTACTTTTCATCTACAGACGAGACCTCTTACAGGTTATGCATAGCAATGAATACTCTTCTCAAAATCCCTCTTTCTTGAAGAGGAGCTACAGAATTTGCCATGGGATATGAGAATGTCTTAAATTCTTCTTCCTCTCTACTGAGATAACTGACCTTAAATATATACTCAACCTTTGCACCACTTAGCAGGCAGAAATCTCACAGAGAACAATTTCTGAATTGTTTTCATACTGTAGGAGTTTCTGAATTGGTTTCATATTTGAAAAAATATATACCAGATTGATATGCTAGCATTCAGGAAGACCTTGACAAGTGAAGAAACAGAAATAGGCCAAAAGAAGAATACTGGACTGCCAGACCCTGCCCCTGGAGAGAAACAAACACAGTCTCTAAAAAGGTTGGGGGTCAATTGGCTGGAAAGCAGCTCTGTCAAGAAGGGCCTGGGGCTCCTGATGGATGTATGGTTCATCATACCATATGATGACATATGAACCAGCAGTGTGCCCTCACATGAGCCCTCACATGAGCCTCAGTGTGCCCTCACATGGGCTGCATCAGGCAGTGAAATGCCAACAGGATGAGTGATCCTCCCCCTCTGCCTTGGTGAGGATGATTTGGAATGCTTGTGTCCAGGCATGGGCCACCCAGTAGAAGGGAGACATGAACATGCTGCTGAGTCAGAAAATGGCCACAGAGGTGATTAAGGGACTGGAACATCTTTCTTATGAAGAGGTCATGAAGAAGCTCAAACTGTTCAGCCTGGAGATCTTATCAATCTGTATAAATATCTGATAGGGGAGTAAAGAAGATGGAAACAGATAACCCTTAGATGACAAAAGGCAACAGAAATTAACTAAAATACAGAAAATTCCATTTAAACACGAGAAACAGCTTTTCCTGAGGAGATGGTTAAATGGTGGAAAAGGCAGGTCAGAATGTTGGTGGAGTTTCTCTCCTTAGACGCACATAAACCATGCCTGAACACAGTTTTGGTTAACTTGCTCTACGTATCACTCCTTTGAGAAAGGATTAATTGGATTAATTGATATCCAGACGTGCATTCCCACCTATACTATTCTGTGATTTTGTTATTAGTTCTTATCACAGAATCACAGAATCACAGAATTCTAGGGGTTGGAAGAATCCTCTAGAGATTATCGAGTCCAACCCCCCTGCCAGAGCAGCTCCCTAGCCCAGGTTACACAGGTAGGAATCCAGGTGGGTTTGAACATCTCCAGAGAAGGAGACTCCACCACCTCTCCGGGCAGCCTGTTCCAGTGCTCTGTCACCTTCACTGTGAAGTGAAGTTCCCATGTACATTCGTGTGGAACTTCCTATGCATCAGTTTGTGGCCAATTTCCCTTGTCCTATTGCCACACACTACAAAGAGTCCAGTCTCATCCCTTTGCCTCTTCTCCTTTGATGTTTATAGATGTGGATCAGATCCCCACTCACTCCTCTTTTTTCAAGGCTGACTAGACCCAGGTCTCTCAGCCTTCCCTCATAAGGGAGGTGTTCCATGTCCTTTATCATCTTTGTAACCCTCCACTGGACTCTTTCCAGGAGATCCCTGTCTTTTTTTTTACCGGGGAGCCCAGAGATGGACACAGTACTCCAGGTGAGGCCTCCCCAGGGCAGAGTAGAGGGGGAGGGTCACCTTCCTTGACCTGCTGGCCATGCTCTTTTTAATGCACCCCAGGATCCCACTGGCCTTCTTGGCTACCAGGACACAGTGCTGGCTCACGGCCAGCCTGTCATCTACCAGGATACCCAGGTCCCTCTCCTCATAGCTCCTCTCAAGAAATCACAGAAAAATTCAATGAGTTGTGGCAATTTGATCTCAGATTTCACATTAGGAGACAGAATCTTTAATCCACATGTAAATAATCTAGTGGATCTCCAGATTATCTCTGTGTTCAGCATGTTTAATAAATGTCCCAAATCACTTCCTTTCTTCCTGGATTGATGGAGTTCTCCCTTCCTCATCTGCCTTCCATTCCCTAGAGTGGAAGAAAATGCAAAGGAAGAAGTGTGCCCTGTGTACAGTCTGGAACAAAGTGAAGCCATTCTGCCAGAATTAACTAATACCATTATCTCTTTGAGAATTTCTTCTAGCTCTTTCAACAAATTATGAACTGTATTTTAAGAGGTCACATTGCTCTTCTTCTTGATCTTGATCTAAGTTTTATTTTGGAGTTAGTGGGATTAGCGATCTCTTCTTAGAATACCTTTTCACAGTGTGTTCCTATAATGCTCTCTGATGTATAAGACTGTAGCATAAAAATACACAAAAATACTGCTGGCAAAGGTCTGAACAGGAGGTAGTAGCAGACAGGCAGGAAGTTGCCTAAATATGTTAATTAATTAGAAAAGGTTTGTCATGATTAGCACTATTTACAGGAATTTATTTTTAAAATCACAAATTACTTTTGTACCATCGAGAAAATAAGCAAAATAATCATAAAGAGTTATGAAATGCATAAGCATTTAAATAACTTAACCAAGCATAACATCTCATGAGATAATTGTATTTTATAGCACTTTGAACCAAGATTGGTAGCCAAGTAAGCGGTACCTTAGTTCTCCAGAGGTGCAATACCCTCACAAGAACTAAGAGAACCTCAGATTTCTCTCTGTATGATTTGAAAAATGTTCTAGAACATGGGAAAAAAAAAAGCTACTGAAGAAGAAAAAAGATGAAATGTGGAAAGCAAAAAACTGAACAGTAGTTTCCAGAGAATGACTGAACATCATAAATTGCCCACACTAATTTGCCACCATTTAAAATGTTTTGTAATAATGAAAAATTGATTAAAAATACATTTAGAAATCATTTTTTGGTGGAGAAAGGCATGAATCATGCATGAGAAATACTTGCCTGTCCAATCTCCAATATTTCTAATAAAGATGCCTACTATTATATCTAATTAAGATACCTCCTACAGTAAACACTAAAGATGAGGAAACGCCATTCTCCTTAGTCCCCTTAGGGGCTGAAACTTATAAGATTTCATACAGTATCGTAATAAACCTGCTGCTGCTAAGTAATAGGCACATTTGTTTGAGTTTTGAGAAAAAGCAGCACAAGGCAGGGAGGAGATCAAAATATATATAAAAAAATGATTGAAAAGTCTTAAAAGAGGAAATATGTTCATTTTGAAATTAAGTGCTTAATTAATACACAGGAGAATATTGTAATGGACTTAATACAAACTACTGTAATCTTTCCAGCATAGTTCTTTGGAGAATGAGAGGGTAAAAAAATCAGTGACATTAATGATATAGTTCCATTACCAGTACTTAATTTGTTCCCTTATCTAACTCCTAAATTCTAAAAGTTCAAGATCACAATATAAACATTCAAATTATACTCCACTAGACTGACTAGATTTAAATATTTACTTCTCAAAAAGGCCTCTTAGAACATGAAGACCAGAATCATAAAGCATCAAAAAATTCCAGGGAAAACAACAGCAATTATTGCATTGAAATGAATTTGCAAGTCTGGTCTTTTTTTATCTGAAACAAATCCTGTATATGTTCTTCCTAGTGGGAAGTTAGAAAAATATATTGTTCTTTTTTGTGGAAAGATTATTTGGGGAAATAAGACAAAAAACCTCTTAAACCTCCATTTCTTGTGGCATCCCAGGATCATGGCAGCTCCATGCCTCCATTCATCAACATCAAAACTACTGATGAAATTAAAGCTAGACATACGCCATCAAACTGAGTTCACATGGAATCTCAGTTTATCTCCAGAACTGTTACCAATAATTTTGTGCATATTTGTTTTCACAGAGCCACAGAATCACAGAATAACTTGGACTGGAGGAGACCTCTGTAGGCCATCCGGTTCCACGTTCTGCTCAGAGCAAGGCCAATTACACCAGATTGCTCAAGGTATGTCCAGCTAAATTTTTAACATTTACATTTTGATGAATATTCTAGAAAATATCTGGGCAATCTGTCTTAGTGCTTCACCACCTTTAGAAAATTTTTGAATGGTTTTCCCTAATATGGAATGAGAAAATCCATTGCTGCAACTTTTAAATGCTGCCCCCTCTTCTCTTGCTGAGCAAAGATTCTAGATCCTTTTACAACTTCCCATCAGACAGCTCCAAATTAGGAAAAAACATACAAAAGTCTCTTAATGACTAAATTAGGCAATATGTTACCGGTTATTATTACTGTACCACCCATCCTTCCTCATCTGTCTTCTGCTAATGAATACCATGCTCTGGGCCATTTTGCACTGTCTACAGGCAGCTTCCACACATTGCAGTTGTTTGTTTGATCAGAGCACAGGTTCTGCTCCTCACCATCCCAGCCCACCCTTCCTGAAAAGCATGAGTTCATTCCCTGCTCTGCACCCATATAGTGATCCAACTCATCACTGTATGTAATTCCATATATGGTCCCAGCTCAGTAGCTGCACAGAGTCATCCTGCCTGTTTATTCCCCATGAGATCACATTTGGGTACAGACACTTGTGATGGTACTATAAACACTGCACTTTCACCAGGAAAGAGCATGAAAGCCTCTTATAGGACTAAATGCAACTGTTCAGACTAGAAATCAAAGTTATCTAAGTTTTGTGTCATTGGAACACAAATGTACCTAAAATTATTACCATTGTTCTTTGTTTTCTTCTCCCTCATTATTTACTTAAAATAAGTCAGGGTAATTTAGCTTATGCTTTTGAGATCAATTTTTGGAGTAAAGCAAGGCATCATGATTAAGTTTCAGAAATTTTATGCTTCTAAAAAAAGTACTATAACAGAAATACTGAACAAATATTAACCACTGCACTATAAATAACAAGTACTGTTGGAATTTTGAAGCATCAGAACTAGGAAAACTGCATTTGTGTCTGATCTCACTCATTGTTTGCTTTATGTTCTTATCAGAAACATATTATTTTACAACACTCATTTGAGTATTCTCTTATTCCTGATACGGAATAATGTAAAGAATTTGAATACTCATCTGATTGGAATGGTGGATTTTTTTTTTCCCATATTAAAAAGACTAATAATAGGGTAAGATTCAAAATGTCAAAAAAATACATTATTTATATTCCATTTTCTCTTTATTTCCCCATTAATTTCTCTCTTTTCATTTCAAGGCATTAAAAGTCATATTAAATGATCAGCAGTCAATGCAGTATGTCTCTAGTCTTGCATTAGCTCACACAGTGGGCCTGATAAATTGGTTATGATTTCAGGACTTTATATAGCTGTCATTATCTTTTTCTGCAACAAAGGAGGTTTAGAAAAGCAACATCTGTCCCCTTGCGTATTATACTCTAAATGTAATATAAACCAGTTATTTTAGCACTTACCTACACAATTAGGGGAACAAAGCACTTAACAGAAAAATCTAATATGGTGCCTTAAAAATTCAGTCAATGTTATGCCCTTTTTACTCTAACAGACCCACTGAATTCTAAAAACAGCCCACACACTTCTTATCAAGTGGCAATGTGGTACAGTGAAAAAAAAAAGTCTTCCCTGTGGAATATAGCCTTTATTTTCTAAGCTTAAAAATATGCATAACAGGCATATACTCTAACACACATTAGTTATCATCCTTCCGATCAGAGAATTTGTACTGACCCTCCTGCCATTTGCCTTTACAATACCACTCAGTCCTTCTTTCTCTCTAAGATTTTGGAGTTAAGTGCTTGTAACTCCTTCATGCATTCACCAAGTCCCTCTCAGATCATCTCACTTGTTTTCCCTTGCCTCCCACTACCTGTTTGTATCAGTTAAAATTGCTTTTGCCATCTTCATGTATAAGCTATCCATTTCTTTTCCTAGTATGTCTCTTTTCCAAACTGTTTTTCTTTCTAGTGAATAATTTTCCTTTTTGCAAATTGACCTTTTTAAATCCTGTAATAAACTAAAACCTGTATTTTATTTTATCTGATTTTTATCTACTTTATCAGGTTCTTAACTTACACATCAGAACTCCCAAAAAAATTGTCACACAAAACATTCTGGTTTTTTTTTTTATTATTTTGTAGTTCAACTTCCTTACTATTTAGCATACTGTGTTCATATCACAGCGAAAACTCACCATGGCTTCCATTCTTTTTCTTATTTTTTTTTCCAATATTATTTCATTCATAGTTTTTCCTCTCTCATGTCCACCCATAACAATTCTTAATGACTCTTAGTTCACTGTTCTGGTGATGCTGTCCCTTTCTTTGTACTCCATTGTCCTGTCCTTTTCTGACTACATCAAAATTAAATATTTCTACTCACTTTCAAGTCCCTTTCTGACCAGCCTCCACTTCATTCTCACATGTTTAAGAGAAGCTGACCATCACTGATGCTAATCTCATGCCAACTTTTGAGATTTTCCAGCATTCATGACTCTGCTTCCTCCTCTGTGGTTCTGTAGGCTGAGCACCAGCTCACTGTGAGTGTTTGCTTAGTCACCTCTCTAACATACTGCTTTTCCATCACTGCTACAAGGAAGTTTGATAATGATTAGACTGACATGTTGCTAATATTGTTCATGTGTGACTGAATTCTCCCATCTTTTGACACGTTTTTGCTATCCTATCTATATGTAGTTAAAATCACTTTAGCAATGATTGTGCTTCTATGTGTAAACCTCTGTCTCCTCTGTCTACCACTCTTAAGTGCTATGCTGATAACAACAAAAAACTGTCACATCAACACACTGCTTTCCTTCTGGTGGTGCAGTCTGCTCTTGACTAATCATGATGCTAATTCTGTTCTAAAATTTTTATGCTATTCACCTATTAAGAATATTTAAGAATACAATTTTTTCAAAATGTTTCTTGAGTATCTAGGAATCTCATATGTAATAAAACAAAAAATAGTGACTCGGTCCCAGAAACAGCAGATCAAGAAGCCCCAAACAAAAGGTTCCTGATTAAAGAATAGCATGAAATGTAGGCATAGTTCACTTTGTCTTTAGTCATTGCTAATGATGCTTAATGAATCACTTTTCAGAGAGCTACGTGAAGTGAGAATACTATATCTGAAAAGTTAGAAGCTGAAAGCCAAAGCTTTTGAAAAATTGCAGCTGAAATGATCACCTAGACTTTTTGTTAGCAGCTCTTCCATCCTACATGCTACTGGGTGTAAGAAATAGTCATGACTATGTCATACTCCCACATGATTACTTTTCAGCAGTGCTGCAATGTACAGAGTAATTCTGCATGGGTGATTGAAGGCTTTTCTACAGAGAAGAATCAGCACTCTTTGCAATGGTCCTATTTTGTATCTAGGCCTCCTTGTTACAAGCTTCTCAATATTGTCTCTCAAGCAGCACTGCAACCACATCAGGGCAAAAAAGAGATCAAGATGTGTGATGGAGATAACTGAGTAGAAAAAGAAAGGTTGGAAAATTAAAAAATAAATAAATTATTCACTTTTAGTCACAAATCATGACTAAAAGTGTTTTCCACCTAATTATGCTTTATTATCAGTCATTGTAATTTTTGTAGGTGTGAGAGAAGCCAGAAAGCTGAATATTGATTTCAAGGAAGACTAAAGTAGGGTGCCCCTGTATTTTGCTTTCTATTTTTTATGTCACTTGTTAAATGTATTTCCAAAGAGGAGGGCTATTGAGCAAGTAGAATTTTCTGTGTTTTAGAAAACAATTCTTGTCAAATATTGGACTTCCCAGTAGTTGGTGATTTTGGCATTCTGCATGTAGCTCTCATTACTTTTTTTTAAATTTTTTTTAATAAAACTGTGAACTTTGGTAGTATAATAAATAGTTCAAAAAGAGATAAAAAAAAGTGCTGGCTTACGAGATACTGCTGGTTGTTCCACAAGATCTAGCTTATGACATATTGATTTTACTCTCTTCATAAACAAAATTTACTTGGTCATGTGACTTGACATATCACAAGAAAAAGCAACACCGTTTGCATTTCCATAGCATGTGGGTGTCACTGTGATTGACCAGACTGACACAGTTCAGTACATGCTTATTCAGCCTATATCTAAAAAGGATTCTGGATAATGATGCTACTTTTCAATCTCCCTTTCAGGTTCTAATTTTGCCCTGGCAGAATTACTCTAAATCAGATCTAGAATATATATAATCCTTTAAAAACTGTAACCTGGCAGTTTTCCACAGCATATTACTGAGTACATGTACTTGGTTTTCCTTTCCCTCTAGTGCTTTCATCTTGAGTTCACAGAATTGTCAGTCTTTACGTAAACAGCTGCATACAGGCAATGACAAGGAGAGACTTTAGTGGTTACAAGTGCTTCTGCTCATTACACTACCTCATCATAACGCACATTTTTGAGAGGTCACAATACAAATACATCCCAATCAGATGATGATTCAGTTACAGCCTAAGGCCTGAAGGAAGCAACAATACAGAGAGACACTTCTGACACAATTAGGCAGCATCTTTCAGGAATTATTTAATGAACATATTTAGTTCCCTCCTTCCTGTACTTTGTGCTGATTCTCCACCTCCTTCCCTTTAAAAAAAAATAAAAAAGCTCACAACACCCTTCTATATATAACACACAGATAGAAATAACAGCATGAACAGATAAGACCTTGGAAATGTGAATTAATATTTCTTGCAGTAATCATAAATCATATGTAAGGTGGATATGAAATGAAAACTAAGTAAAGCATTCATGAGAAATACAGACTACTGGAGATACCCAGTAAAAAAATACAACCTGTGTGGGAATAATAACTTCAGATTTTCTGGCATCTGTACATTTATAATCATCAGATGTTGGATGCTTTGCATTAATATATTTATGTTTCTGAAGAGCTACACTGAGATAAAAATTCCATCTGGCATCAAGAAAATAAAATATATTTGTGTTGGAGTTTATAACAACATTAGGTTCAGCTATGAAGCCTTATATTGTATAAGAGATGCTTAACTTTTCAGTGAAAAGAAGTGAAGAACTGTCTCTTGGAGAAAAGAGAAAATTATAAGAGCAACCTGGCAGGAACAGTTATGCTGATTCATGCTGTAAACACCATTACAATGTACGGCCACCAGAAAGCTTAGAGGTATCCCATTTATTGCATCAAACTTAGTTTTGTCACTGCCTTATCAATGATGTAGAGAGTTGTACATGCATCTCCCAGGAGAGAAAAGATCCAGCTAAAGCCCTCTGAAAAATCCATCATTTATAATCCAAAAACTGAACTTCGGTTGAAGAAAATTATTATTTAAGCATCTTCTCTTCAGCACTTAACTTGATCCTACATGCCAAGAGCACTGCATTTGTTTAAAAACAGCCATTGTGCCACCTCATCTAATCACAGTTACATTAATAGAATCTTTGAAATTTAGATCACATAGTCAGCATGAAGCCTACATACAGAAAACGTATAATTGCACAGCTCAGGGGCAGGTTTGGGTATGAATTGTGACCCAGAAAGTCACATTCCAGTCCCCTTCCAGTCACCCAGGTATACCCCTATGGCCTTCCAGCAGCCCAGCTGCTGTAAGGGGAGTGCAGGGGGTCAGACCCATGGTGTCCTCTTATCTCTGTCTCCTCCAGTCTTCCTCTGTCAGATCACATAGGTGCAGCAGACTGGGGAAATAGTACCTGAAAGGTGCTTGCTCCTTTTTTCTCCTGTGGCTAGCGGACCGACAACACAATCAGCCATATGCTGTGCCCCCATCCTCAGAGGCACTGAAGCAAAAAATTCAGCCCTTGGCACTGTATGTTTGCATACCTGAGAAGAAAGGGAATATTTCCAGGCAATTAGATTATCCCTAGTACTTCTGTGACCACTTCCTCACATGTTACACACTGAACTTGGGAACAATTTCAATCATGACCCTCATTGTTTTGCAAGGACTGTTTCTGCATTGGGTGTCCCAGAAAGGGATGGGCTGATAATCTACAGAATGCATAATGGAGCAGTGTCACAGCTTGTTTTTCCCTCTGCTAAGAGAGCATATAATTGGCAGAGTCTAACCTACAATATGCATTTTCTGTCTCTGTGGTTAGTTTTACCTTAAGGCAGAGGAAAAGAATCTTCTTATTATAATATTATACTAGTGATACCATAACTAAGATTGAAAACTGTTATTACTGGCGTAAATGACTCCAAATAAGGTTCCTTACTCTTTTCGAATTGCTATTCAAAATGCAGTCTCAGAAGGACATTAACTCTTTGAGGAATAATTGCTTCACCTGCCTGGGGCTGAATAAATTGGGACAAAGCCTTTCTTGGTTGCGTTAAATTTAAATTGTGAGAGCTACATCCTTCACCTGCACAGCCCTCATATGAGACAGAAGGCAGCAACAGGAGGGAAGGTTAAGGGAGATAATATTACTCTCTATGCTACTACATAATGGGAGGAGGGAAAGGAGATGGAACCAAACTCTTGATGGTGTACAGTAAAAAAGGAAGAAGCCCTGCAGACCAAAGTTCAAATAATAGAATTTTTAATTGTTCACAGTGAAGGTAAAAGGTGACCGAAGGAAGAGATTTCCCAGAGAAATTCAGAGGTCTCCATCCCTGAAGACTGACTAGTCCTCAACCTTCTCTAATGCTGAAGTTAGCCCATATTCAAGAGAAGATTTAGTCATAAGACATCCAGAGGTTCCTTCCAAAATGAATTATTCTGATTTTATGATTTTAGCAGGACCACTGGTATGTTTTTGCTATTGATTCAGATGTGTGTTTCAGCCATATTCTTGCTTTGCCTGAAACCTATTACACAGCCTCATCCCACAGATCACTACAGCTTATCCTCTGTGATTCCGGTCTACTATATTCCTATGGACTTGGGGTAAGCTATTTTCATGAAAGCCATCTAAGCGTGCACAGTCCTTGATTTATCATTATTGAGCTGACATGCCATATGTATAGACTAAAACTGAGCTTTAGTAAAAATTTTAATGGTATCACAGTTACCCTGGGTCCCTCTGGCCCAACCCCTGCTCCAGAAGGGACACCCAGAGCAGGATGATGAGGGTTACCCCCGATGCCTTTTAAAGATCTCCAAGTAGGAGACCCCACAACCTCTGTGCAGCCTGTGCCAGTACTCCAAGACTCACACAGCACAGAAGTGCTTCTGGTGTTCAGAGGAACCACTTATATGCCAGTTTGTGCCCACTGCCTCTTGTCCTGGCAATGGGAATCACTGACAAGAGCCTGGCTCTGTGTTCTCTGACTCCTCCGTTCAGGTATCTATGGATATTGATGAGGTCCCCCTTAGACTTTTCTTCTTCAGTCTAAGCAGTCCCAGTTCTCTCAGCCTCTCCTCATAGGAGAGGCACTTCGGTCCCCCCCTCCTTCTGGTGTCCCTCTGCTGGACTCTCACCAGCATGCCTCCTGGTACCAGGGGACATAGAACTAGACACATCTCTTCAGGTACGGTCTCATGAACGCTGAGTAGAGGGGAAGATTCACCTTCTTAGCCCTGCTGGCAATCTTTGCCTTATACAGTCTAGGACACAATCAACTTTCTAAGCAGCAAGGGCTCATTGCTGACTCATGGTGAACTTTCTATCAAATGGAAAACCATTGGAGAAATTTTCTTCTACACTTATTTTTTTTGATGTAGATCCTGATGCTCTGATCTTGGTAAAACATGTATTTATTCAGAGTGAAATCCCTACTGACAATAAATTCTTTAACTGGAAATACACTTGGTTACATATGAAACCTAGAAAATCTACACAATGTGTATGGTAAAATACACAGGTAGATGAACACAGCCAACCAACCCACCAGATCTTATAATCCTTAAGAGATCCTTCATTTCTTCACTATTCACAAGCTACCAGAAACATGCTGATTTACAATAAATTGAATTTACAATACAAACAAAATAAATAGAATTTACAATTCAAATATAAGTGAAATGGGAACTAGCCTTTTCATCTGTTTTAAAAACTATATGAAGTCTGACAAGATAAAGAAACAAATATAAATGAAGTCAGAATATGTAAATTTAATCCAAGATGAACAAACAATCAAAGACTCAGTGGGGGTGTTGCTCAAAACTACAGGAGCTATGTTATTTGGTTAATGAAGAATATAAACGTTTCTCCTGCAGTCTAACTGAAGTCTTAAAAGGAATTTATCTCTATTTTGTTAGTTCATTAGGTTTTTTTTTTAGTTTAGCAGACAGATTTATCCTTTGAAATGAGAGATCACAGTTTCTCATTTTAAAGCTACAAATGAGGACAGATCTCTCTAAAGTTAAGAAATGAAAAGGTGAAACACACTTCCTTTAAATTGCATATTGTTAGTACTTTGGTGAACTCACACAATGCAATCTGTATAAGCATTATCTCACATGAATGGCTGTTTCTAACCAAGGCAGTAAAAAGTGTCTGGGAACACATCCCAGCATCAGTTTTCTAGTTAATATTCTTCTACTCGTTACCAATGAACAGCAATTTCTAAACGTTCTTGATGTGAACTACTGCTTTAAAGGTTCTGATTATTTGTAATGATTACATTACTAATTATTAGCTCATTATTCCAAAGGATTTTATTGTACTGTCAAAAGTCTACAAATTCATGTATTGTAGTGGCAATTTGTGTGGAGGTTGTTCCAATCTTACTGGACCCATCACCTTCTAGAAGAAAGTGTACCAGAATGTCTTAACTCATAGCCATGATTTTCTCTTGAAATCACATAATTTCGACAATATTGGATGTCACCAGCATCTTTCTAGAAAAGACAACATCCACCATCTCCTTTTTGACTACTTCAGTATCACTCCATTGTCTGTAGACTGTGTAGTTCTGCTATTGGCTCCAGTCCCAGGATCTCCTGCTCTCTGCAAGCTAGCCCACTCATTCCTGACACCATGGGGATAAACTAGTAAGGAAACTGGTAGAAATGGCCATTCACTTAAAACAGATTATCTTGTTTGTTTGTTTTCATTTGTTTGTTTGTTTTCTAACATATAATGAACCTGAGCCATGAAACAAAAACTTATTCCCCAAAATAGATGTAGATATCTTGAAGTATCATATTTGCACAACAGTAAAAATGGTTTTGTCATTTCTAAGAAAAGAACAAAGGCTCTGCATCGTATGAACAGTGCAGGCCTCTGGACTTTCTTGAGATTATTTTAGCTTGTTTTAGAAAGCATTTAGCAGTTAGCTGCCTATTGCCTAAAAATGTGCTAGCTTCAGTACAGCTATGTGCAAATCTGTTGTACAGCACTTATTTATAATTAACAGACAGTAATAATGAGTAGCTGTTTTGCATGTTGTGAACAGTCTGAGTTAGAATAAAAGTTTATGATAGAAGAGTACAGGCACAGGAGGACAGGAGATGTCTGCAACTGTAACCACAAATCATAGTGGTCAGTGGTTGGCCACTTACTCAGATGAAGTTGTTTTCAATGATAACAAAGAGAACAGAAAAAACAGGTAAGGTGAAACTGGGAACCAATGGAGAATGAGTAAGTAACTTGTAAAGTGTCCATCTATGCTTGAATACATCAAGAATATTAGACAGTCCAAAACTTTTGAACAAGCCATCTTGCTCTGCAAACTTTGCAGCACTCAGGACAAATTTGCCTCTTAGTCATATCAAACGAAATCAAGAAGGTAAGCACTGAATTTAGTCAAAGTCTTCCAGATTCTGGGGTTTAAACACTGATATCTGTAGTAGATCAAATTTTACTTACATTATTAATTTTAGTTTGATAAACCCTTCACTGAAGTCCAAATTTATAATTTCATACTTAGATTTGGACTCAATCAAGAACTGGCCTTCAGAGATCCATTCCAACTCTTATGATTCTATGATTCCATGAATCTAAGAATTTTGAATTACGACTGACAGTTTGATGCATGCTGTCCCTAAATGTCATGTTATATTACTAGACATTGAAAAATATTTATTATGTGAAGCAATTAATGGGTCACTATCAGGCAAAGTACAGGCTCTTAGCTTGCAAGCTGTCAGACCACTTGGTCTACCTTCCACATAGTCAGGAAGCTACTGTGGAATAATTAATCTAATATGAATCCATTCACTAGTTCTTCCTGTAATAATTTATTACTCTAGACAGTTGTTTTTTTTTTCTTTCTGATAGACAAGGTTTTGTTCATTTGCTATTAGTGTATACACTTTCAGTCCTAGGGCTACCAGTAATACCTTATATATCACATGTAACTCATCATATATTGTGGATAAACTACTAACAATCAGGACGTATTCAGATTGTCTATATACTTTAAAGCACAGAATAGCTTTTAAAGCACACTCTGAAACATCAGACTGAATTATTCTTTGCAAAACAATGACAGCACTAAGTCCTATAAAAATCAGGATCCCAAGGCAGTCAAATTAACATTCAAAATGGCAGGATAAAAAATTGTAAGTACATTTGAAAAACTATGGCCAATAACTTTACATTCTATCAGATATGCACTGAAAATAACTGTGAGAATAACAGATTAATGGCTAGTATATGTTTTGTACGAAAATCATTAAATTTTTAATCTTCATAGGGGATAAGAAAGTATTGAGTCTACCCTATGCAAAAATACTACATGTCTGTACTTTTGGAACTCTAAAAATTTCTGGTTCAAAAGCCTGTAATTAGTCATTCCTCCAAATGAGACAATCTGCAGCAAAGCAATTCAGTAATTTGTTAATTAGCAGTTTATCACCAATATTAAAAATACAGCAGAAACACTCTACGCTATGAAATGATGATACTTAATATCTGAAAAAGATATCAGCTATATTTGAAAAATTTTGCTTTAAAGCTTCACTGAAAGTGATTTGAGACATATATTTATTATCTCTTTATATATGTGGTTATTTTTCAAGCACGTCATTTTTAAACTACCTGGAATCAAAATAACTATTCTGTTCTGTTTTTCTCATTAGTCACTTGAAATATTTTCTTTAGATTTCACAATACTTCTGTTACTGTCCCTCAGAAAATATCTAATTTCTTCATCTTTGATAGGCTGTGATTATCTTAAAACTGGTCATCGAAGAAACCCCAATGTTTTCTGTGATATGGGCAATAATTATTATTTTTTTAAATTTTAATATTGAATTATGTATAGTTTTCCACAGAACAGTAAAATAGTTTGCTGCAATTTAGACTTCGACAACACCAGATATTACAGTCTCTTTCACAGAGTACCACTACTGCTCAGTCAACACAATATAATACAGAAATGCCCACATCCTTCTTTCCACCATTCTGTCACTTATATTTAAAATTTTATCAAACCCAAACCAGATAATTTTATCTGCTCCAAAAGTAACTTAATGTTTGTCGTGAAGCATTTGAGTTTTCACATTTTCTACCCAAATATTTGCCTGGCTGTACCAGATCAATGACATCACCTGAAGTTGAGTTTTACAAGCTACTAATGCAAAATGTAGGAGCTGATCCCTGCAAGGAAACTTTGTATGTTTCAACTTGAGACTCAGAATGAAGCGTTGTTCCAAAAACTAGAAATTCACTTTATGCTATAATTGATTAAAAAAAATAAAAATAAAAGTATATTAGCATTATTCTCCCCTATGAAGAAAGGTTAAGTGAACTGGGTCTGTTTAGCCTTGAGAAAAGAAGACTGAGAGTGGACCTGATCCAGGTTTATAAATATCTGAGGTGTGGGAGACAAAGTGTCAAGGCCAGACTCTTTTCAGCAGTGTGTGGAGACGGGACAAGGGGGAATGACCAGAAACTGCAGCACAGGAGGTTCCGCACAAATGTGCGCAAGAACTTCTTTTTGGTGAGGGTGGCGGAGCACTGGCACAGGCTGCCCAGGGGAGTTGTGTGATCTCCTTTTCTGGAGATATTCAAGACCTGCTTGGACACCTACCTGTGTGACCTGGTGTAGGGAACCTGCTTTGGCAGGTGGGTTGGACTCAATGATCTCTTGAGATCCCTTCCAACCCCTAAGATTCTATGATTCTATGATTATGGTACTTTACGATTCTGAAATCAAAGACTGATTAATTCCCAGTGTTAGTTTTGCTGAGATCTCTTCTTTTTTCTCTTTGACCTTAAAATTCCAAGGTCTACTGTCATCTTGGATAAATTACCACAGTTCTACCAGACAATACAATTGGATAAATTATTCAAGAGAAACTTTAGACAGACAATTTTAGAAATTTTTGACAAACAGGTTTTGTATGAACTTACTAGAAAGTAATTTGTATAAATTTTATTTTACAAAATATCATTTTAGAGACAGAATAAAACAAAGTCCAAGTTATCCAGTATCTTACCTCTTACCATATGCAACACCAACTGCTTCACAAAAAGGCCAAAAAAAACAGTTGCTATGCAATAGACTCTGTATCCATTTTCTAATACTCTCTGGTGTTCAGATACGAATTGCAAACCTGACACAAGTTGTTATCTTCTAATTAGGCTGTAGGAGTTTAAGTCCAGATATTGCTGCTCAAAGCATTCTCCAACTGACAACTGAAGCTTACTGCATTTGTAAAATCCCGTATTATAGGATATACTCAGCAATATACTGAAAGATTTTTCTCATAGTATAATTTCAAAGTTCTATATAAATAAACTATTTATCAGTTTTTTTAATGGCCACCTTTTTTTAAGATCTACTATATTTTTGTATATATGTATTCATATGGAGAAAGAGGCACATGTGGTCTCTTCTAACACCAGATTTATTTATTTTCTTCCTACATGTATTTCTTCTGTATCATTCCACAGGCACTAAACAAAACTTGATGTCTTCTGTGCCTGGGGATTCCATAGATATTTTCTTTTCCATGAAACCTCTGTAGTCCCACAGTTACAATATTATATATCTGCCAGTGTCCAGATTCAATCCATACAATTCTTTCTTAACCTAGGACTCTCCACGATGAAGTTTTTCTATGGATACTTTAAGTAGTTTTCTTTATGAGTCTTTTCTTCTTAATTTCCCCATCTTTGTAGCTTTCTGATCTTCTTTTCAAACAAAATTAATAGTTTGCCATTCTTTTGCTTTTTTTTCCCCACTAAATTAAGTTCTGTTGTCTATTAAAATTCTGTCCTTGAGTGAAACTTCTGCCACTGGTTTTTAAATAGATATAATTAAGTGTCAGTTTGTGCTCTCTATTATCTGTTCCTTTAGAAGAGAAATACGCATTTATGTTTTTTGCCGAGGATCACAACTAAGTATTACATAAGTTGCAGAGGAGATGGAACATCAAGGAAAAGATAAATGGATTAATAAATGGTATTAGCACCAGACAGTAACTTCCACTGTTTACTATGAATCAAATATAACCATTTAACTAATCTGTGTGAATGTAAAGTTGACATTTATCGAGGGGGGTTAATAGCACTTTAAGAGAAAGATAAAAAATTCAAGTCTAGATCAAGTTCCTTAACCCAATAATTTAATCCATAATTTATTAATTAAAAAATGAAAAATGTAGCTCAAAATTGACATGCAATAGTTCAAATGACATTTGATGAAATATCTTAATCTGACAGAGTTATAATAATTTATTCTTAAAGATCACTAACTGCAAATAAAGAATATTTTAGGAAGTCTCTGGCATACATTTCTCCAGTTTGTTTCCCATCAGGCAGACTTTGTCAGAAGTTACAGTAACATATAATTTCCTTTATGTAAAATGGTAAAATACTGTGCTCCAATTATTAAACTGAAAATGTTTTTTAAAAAGATATTCACATCCAGTACAATTTCTTAAGACTTTTCCAGTTGTTTCTCTACATAAGGACAGTGGCCAACAGTGGTTCTACTTGATTCAGTGTTGGGAAAAAAAAAAATCGATTGCTTATAAGCCACTAATATTTTTTCTTCATTGAGGTAGTGTCACAGTCCTTAAAGATATAATCCATCATTGTTAGATACTTGCTCCACAACTGTGACAATAAATTCCTCATTTTGGTCTCATCTTACCCCAGGAAGCTTCACTGTCTTCAATGGAGCTATTCCCAATTGTCAACAATGTCAGTGAAAGCAGAATCAGGCTCAAGGAACAGCCACGTTCATGTGCACTTTCTGAAAAGTATCTACAAATCACAAAGTGTTTCAAAAACTCTTACTTTCTCAACTGAAAAACAATTCAGATAGAATTTAATTTTTGGCCCCAAGTGGTCCTTTCAATTCAGGACAAGATATGCTTTAAAATACTTTCAGATTTGCAGCACTGATATTAACTCCTTTCATACCATTTTTCATGTTAATTGATATGAACTGCTCTAAATTTCCTTTCACATAAACTAGTGACAGCCCAAAATTAATCATATGACAGAAAGATTATACTACATTAAATTTAAAAAGAGATAAGAAAATTCACCATAAGTATTTATGTTTCCACTCGCAGTTTTCAGCTTTTATAAATCCATTCTATTTCACCAGAGATCTTTAATACGCTATTTTTAATTCAAATAATGTATCTGTAAATTCAAATAAAATTAATATATTGTCACATATAATAATTCATACGGAATAAGGAGATAATAATCAGATATCCAATTCTATTTAGATGAGGTTAAAGTTTTAATGTTTTAAGAGATAACACTGACCAACATCACATCAAGGTCGATACTTGCATGTCAAATGCATTGTAAACCTCACTGGGTTGACAAATGCAGAATCAATAACCTGTATTTTCTTGATCAGCTATGACAATTAAATCCAAAATTGGTGTAAACTGCATTAATTCAAACTAATATCACACCTTCTGTTTGCACCTGTTCTAAAGATTGTCAAAGCCTCTGGAGGCTAAACATACAGGGAGGAGGCATATGAAGAATAGGTGTACTCTCAATTTCAGTTATCCAAGTCAAAGGGGAGGTGTAATTCTAGGGATTACTGATGTTTGCGGATAATTAGCAAAATAAACTCTGAAGCATCCTCACATACACATACACATACACATACACACACATACATGAGTGCCCACATTTTTAAAGGTACATGAGAGTCCTTGGGCTGTATCTAAGCCTATAAAACCACCCTTCCCTCAGTGTGGATTCACTAGCTTAAGGTTTTCAAAAGCTACAAACTCCTGGCACAACAGTCATGTCAGAAAGGAGCCTTGGGAACCAGACTTCAGAGAATAAACGCATAAATGCCCCCAATGTTGTTTCTGATGACAGCTGGGAATGAAGCCCTCTTTACAGACTTATTTACATCAATTTTTAAAAGCTAAAGCATGGAGAAAGTTTATTGCTATAGTCAGTGAATATTTATTACTATAGATTTTTAATATTATGCATACATCTTCTATGTGAAAGACTTCGCATAAGCTTTAATATAAAGAACATAGGAAATGACAGTGCTGAACTGAAATCCTTACTTTATTACATAGAAAGTAAGCAATTCTGCTTTACAGTACAAAGTGTACCAATATTGTTCACAAACAGAAAGAGCTCAGTATGCTTAAGACAGCAGTGCCCTCTCCTTGCGCTTAAGGGTGCAGACTTCCAACAGCATTACTTGAAAGAAAAAAAAATAATCACAAGGCTAATAAGGTAAGATTTAAAGATAATCTATACTTGGGTTTTTGGTTTGTTTGCTCCCTAGTTGCTGAGCCACTGCAGTGTTCTGGAGTCACAAACTTTTCTGTAGCAAAGCAGGTGAGAAATCCGTTTCCTTATGTTTCACTTTGGACAGAAAGGAGTGCTGAGACCTTCACAAAAACATCTGACTCCTGAAGCAAGGGACTCAAGAAGAAAACATTCAGTACTGTTAGCTTTGCAGTAAAGTCACATGTTCTTCAGCATGCAGTGAGATGTAGCAGTACGAAGTCAGGAAAAAATGGTTTTGACTGCAGAAAACCAGAATGTGAACTATTTCAGAGATCTGAGGAAAGCTGTCTTGCAATACCATGTAACTAATTGTGACAAATCCAGATTAAAGGTTTCGTTCTTGTTTACAGCAATGCTGTTTATCAAATTGTAATGTAGTAAGTTTTGTGGTTTGACATGATGATATTCCTAACTATAAGTTCTATATGGATCAGAATACATTTTGCATTGGTTTTAGCATCAGAATCTGAAAGAGGCAAGATAAAGTGCCCTGAAAAAAAAAAAAATACCTGGCAGCATTAAACAGTAAAAGGTTTCAGGTTCTATTCTTCATATTGGACAGTTTGATCTCATGGAGCCATGTGTAAATCCATCTAATAGGATTTTTTACTAAGTAGGTCAAATTTTATAGCACAAGTCTCTGCCAGAGACTGGATTTTTCTTTACAAGGCAGATAACTTTTAGGCCTTCAGAAACTGCCTCTTTACTACAAACTGAGCAGAAGAAAAAAAGGAATTTAGCAGCTAGTGCCACATAACTCATCCATACTAACTAACTTGTCATAGCAAAGTGCTAACACCTTTTCAAGTGCAAACAGATGCCCCGAAACAGATGGAAGACATCTTCAGAAAATAAATAGAATTCACCAAGCTGGGTTGACTCTTTTTGACCAGAACAGAGGTGACACGAAGTACCTGACCTAAAAACATGTATTCCTTCTCTCATACTACTCCCATCAGGGCTATAAGCAGCACAGAGGAAAGTTCACAACCAATGACCATTCTGTGATCATCACGATGACCATGGAATAATCCCTTATCAATAAAAGCAGTGGGTAATGATGGAGAAAAGGTAACAGAATGTGAAATATATATGTATAAGCTCAAAGCAGGAAAAGATCAACACATGATCACCAAGTGGTAGGTAACACAGTATTAGAACATGTTCACATTTCCACAGGCAGGCATGCCTTTTAGCATACTAACCGTAGAAGCTGTCTCAATATCTTTACATTGGTGATGAGAGTTACCAGGCAGGTAGGCAGGCAGGTAGGCAGTATTGTTCCCTTTTCTTAATGGGAAATAGAAGATGCAGGCTGTAGAATAAGAAACAAACCTCCAAACTGCAACCTCAGAACCAAATGGACCAGGGAAAAGCCAAACAGCACAGACAAGGGTAGAGCTGGAGGTCAGTAAGGATGCCATCCAAACTGTAAAGACCATGATTAATACATGTGGCAGTGATGGGAGAGAATGGAGGTGAGAGCGCATCAGGTTACGATTGTTGCCGCACAGACATTCCTCAGAGCCCTGGGAAAGGGAAGCATGACACTCAGTCAAAACAACACACCAGTAACTGCAAAAACAATTAAAAGGATGGAGAAACAGGAGCGACTGCTGCTTGGAGTATCACCTACTCTGTTGTTTCTTCTCTGCATGACATCATGCAGCTTGGAGATGTTCTGGAGACTAAAGGCCAAGTTTTCTTATTTCACCCCGTAGCCTGGACAAGTACACTTTTCTGGATAAAGATCTGGCTGGCTGGCTGGCCCAGACAGTGGTGGCGAATAAATCCAGNAGAATCAATAACCTGTATTTTCTTGATCAGCTATGACAATTAAATCCAAAATTGGTGTAAACTGCATTAATTCAAACTAATATCACACCTTCTGTTTGCACCTGTTCTAAAGATTGTCAAAGCCTCTGGAGGCTAAACATACAGGGAGGAGGCATATGAAGAATAGGTGTACTCTCAATTTCAGTTATCCAAGTCAAAGGGGAGGTGTAATTCTAGGGATTACTGATGTTTGCGGATAATTAGCAAAATAAACTCTGAAGCATCCTCACATACACATACACATACACATACACACACATACATGAGTGCCCACATTTTTAAAGGTACATGAGAGTCCTTGGGCTGTATCTAAGCCTATAAAACCACCCTTCCCTCAGTGTGGATTCACTAGCTTAAGGTTTTCAAAAGCTACAAACTCCTGGCACAACAGTCATGTCAGAAAGGAGCCTTGGGAACCAGACTTCAGAGAATAAACGCATAAATGCCCCCAATGTTGTTTCTGATGACAGCTGGGAATGAAGCCCTCTTTACAGACTTATTTACATCAATTTTTAAAAGCTAAAGCATGGAGAAAGTTTATTGCTATAGTCAGTGAATATTTATTACTATAGATTTTTAATATTATGCATACATCTTCTATGTGAAAGACTTCGCATAAGCTTTAATATAAAGAACATAGGAAATGACAGTGCTGAACTGAAATCCTTACTTTATTACATAGAAAGTAAGCAATTCTGCTTTACAGTACAAAGTGTACCAATATTGTTCACAAACAGAAAGAGCTCAGTATGCTTAAGACAGCAGTGCCCTCTCCTTGCGCTTAAGGGTGCAGACTTCCAACAGCATTACTTGAAAGAAAAAAAAATAATCACAAGGCTAATAAGGTAAGATTTAAAGATAATCTATACTTGGGTTTTTGGTTTGTTTGCTCCCTAGTTGCTGAGCCACTGCAGTGTTCTGGAGTCACAAACTTTTCTGTAGCAAAGCAGGTGAGAAATCCGTTTCCTTATGTTTCACTTTGGACAGAAAGGAGTGCTGAGACCTTCACAAAAACATCTGACTCCTGAAGCAAGGGACTCAAGAAGAAAACATTCAGTACTGTTAGCTTTGCAGTAAAGTCACATGTTCTTCAGCATGCAGTGAGATGTAGCAGTACGAAGTCAGGAAAAAATGGTTTTGACTGCAGAAAACCAGAATGTGAACTATTTCAGAGATCTGAGGAAAGCTGTCTTGCAATACCATGTAACTAATTGTGACAAATCCAGATTAAAGGTTTCGTTCTTGTTTACAGCAATGCTGTTTATCAAATTGTAATGTAGTAAGTTTTGTGGTTTGACATGATGATATTCCTAACTATAAGTTCTATATGGATCAGAATACATTTTGCATTGGTTTTAGCATCAGAATCTGAAAGAGGCAAGATAAAGTGCCCTGAAAAAAAAAAAAATACCTGGCAGCATTAAACAGTAAAAGGTTTCAGGTTCTATTCTTCATATTGGACAGTTTGATCTCATGGAGCCATGTGTAAATCCATCTAATAGGATTTTTTACTAAGTAGGTCAAATTTTATAGCACAAGTCTCTGCCAGAGACTGGATTTTTCTTTACAAGGCAGATAACTTTTAGGCCTTCAGAAACTGCCTCTTTACTACAAACTGAGCAGAAGAAAAAAAGGAATTTAGCAGCTAGTGCCACATAACTCATCCATACTAACTAACTTGTCATAGCAAAGTGCTAACACCTTTTCAAGTGCAAACAGATGCCCCGAAACAGATGGAAGACATCTTCAGAAAATAAATAGAATTCACCAAGCTGGGTTGACTCTTTTTGACCAGAACAGAGGTGACACGAAGTACCTGACCTAAAAACATGTATTCCTTCTCTCATACTACTCCCATCAGGGCTATAAGCAGCACAGAGGAAAGTTCACAACCAATGACCATTCTGTGATCATCACGATGACCATGGAATAATCCCTTATCAATAAAAGCAGTGGGTAATGATGGAGAAAAGGTAACAGAATGTGAAATATATATGTATAAGCTCAAAGCAGGAAAAGATCAACACATGATCACCAAGTGGTAGGTAACACAGTATTAGAACATGTTCACATTTCCACAGGCAGGCATGCCTTTTAGCATACTAACCGTAGAAGCTGTCTCAATATCTTTACATTGGTGATGAGAGTTACCAGGCAGGTAGGCAGGCAGGTAGGCAGTATTGTTCCCTTTTCTTAATGGGAAATAGAAGATGCAGGCTGTAGAATAAGAAACAAACCTCCAAACTGCAACCTCAGAACCAAATGGACCAGGGAAAAGCCAAACAGCACAGACAAGGGTAGAGCTGGAGGTCAGTAAGGATGCCATCCAAACTGTAAAGACCATGATTAATACATGTGGCAGTGATGGGAGAGAATGGAGGTGAGAGCGCATCAGGTTACGATTGTTGCCGCACAGACATTCCTCAGAGCCCTGGGAAAGGGAAGCATGACACTCAGTCAAAACAACACACCAGTAACTGCAAAAACAATTAAAAGAATGGAGAAACAGGAGCGACTGCTGCTTGGAGTATCACCTACTCTGTTGTTTCTTCTCTGCATGACATCATGCAGCTTGGAGATGTTCTGGAGACTAAAGGCCAAGTTTTCTTATTTCACCCCGTAGCCTGGACAAGTACACTTTTCTGGATAAAGATCTGGCTGGCTGGCTGGCCCAGACAGTGGTGGCGAATAAATCCAGCTGGTAACCAGTCATAAGTGGTGTCCCCCATGGGTTGGTACTGGGACCTATCCTGTTTAATATCTTTATTGATGACCTGGATGAAGGGATTGAGTCCACCCTCAGTAAGCTTCCTTATGATCAAGTTGGGAGGAAATGTTGATCTTCCTGAGAGTAGCAAGGCCCTTCAGAGGGATCTGGAGTGAACAGGATGGATAGCTGGGCTGAGGCTGGTGGACTGGTGGGATGAAGTTCATCAAGACCCAGCACCTACACTTTGGCCACAACAACCTCAAGCAACATTTATACATGCTTCAGCAGAGTGGCTGGAAGACTATGCAGAGGAAATGGACCTGGGGGTATTGGCTGATGCTCAGTAAAGCATGAATGAGCAGTGTGCCCCGGTGGTCAATAAGACCAATGGCATTCTATCTTGTATCAGAAATAGTGTAGCCACCAGGAGTAGGGAAGTGATGACTGACCTGTACTCAGCTCTGATGAGGCTACACCTTGAGTACTGCGTTCAGTTTTGGGCTCCTCACCACAAGAAAGACATCAAGGCCCTGGAACATGTCCAGAGAAGGTGCAATGAGGTCTAAAGCACAAGTCTTATGGGGAGTAGCTGGGGGAATTGTTTAGTCTGGAGGAGGCTCAGGGGCAACGTTACTGCCCTCTACAGCTGCCTGAAAGGAGGTTGTGGTGAGGTGGGTAGCAGCCTCTTCCCCCAGGTAACTAACAATTCAGGTTGAGTATTAGGAAAAAATCAGAAAGAGTGATTGGGTGCTGGAATGGGCTGTCCAGGGAGGTGGTAGAGTCACCGTTCCTGGAGGTCTTCAAGAAATGTTTAGATGTGGTACTAAGGAACATTGTTTAGTGGGCAAGATAGGTAGAGGTAGGTGGTAGATAGACAGTTGGACTAGACGATCTTAGAGGTCTTTTCCAATCTCAGTGATTCCACGATTCTTATTGAAACAAAAGTGAAACAGTATGTTTTAAACCTAAAAGGAACATTACCCTTTCAGGATCTAAAGTGGGCTATAAGAGGGAAGGAACCAGACTCTTTAGCAGGGTCTGTTGAGATGGGACAAGGGGAAATGGTTTCAAACTAACAGAGATTTAGATTGGATGTAAGGAAGAAGTAAGAGTGGTAAGGTACTGGTACAGCTTGCCCAGAGATGTGGTGAATGCCCTATCCCTGAAGACCTTCAAGGTCAGTCTGAGTGAGGCTCCGAGCAACTTGATCTAGCTGCAGGTGTCCCTGTTCACTGAAGGGGAAATGGACCAGATGACCTTTAAAGGGTCCCTTCCAAATCAAATGATTCTATGATTCTGTCATTTGGCAGCACTTCTTGAAGGTATGGTACCAACCAAACACAGCCATCCAAAAGCATCTTCTAGTATTCACTTTTGATAGTCTTTTCTGGTATTCTAAGATCTTAGATTCTGCTTAGAAATTGAGGCAAAATAATGAAATAAAACAAATGAAAGAACATCAGATCTGTTCAGCCCACACCATAGTGAGAGGCTGATACTGAAGTTATGGCATGTATATTGAAGTAGGTATGTATATTGCGAACATTACAAGCTATATGATTCAGTTCCAATAGTTTGCTCCTTTGGATTTAACCTTCACTCAAATTCTTCCATTGTTTTAACTCTACTGCTTTCCAGTTTAAACACCAAGAGCCATGCTTGAAACATGGATGTCCATAGAGGGATCAGTGTTAGTCATGTCCCCCTGTGCCCCTCCAGCACACAGACATGATGCCTAACCCACCACGAGGCCCCAGTGAGGGCAGCAGATGTCAGGGCCCAGGTGGGATAGCATTGTACATGGCCCTGCAGAGGGGTTATGAGGACAGAGGCCTCGCTGCCCTTCCTGGATGTCTGCATGGGCATGAGGGGAAGCCTGTGGCCACTCGCCAGCCCTGGCTGGAATCCATCCACTTTGCACCAGCTGAGCAGCATGACATGGACTGGAAAACATGGCCTGAAGGTTTTTAAATGTTTAGAGCCACAAAGGCAAAAGGGTAGCCTGAATAAATGGTGTGGTCTGCCCTGACACACTTCTCAGCTGTGGGAGTATAAGAGATCCTTTTTATTATACTGGACAGGAGTTGAAAAATGACATAATACTGAAGGAAGAGGACACAGGGGCATTTGGGTTACTTTAGAGATGACTCAGACCTTGTTATTAATTCTCACTACTTGGAAGAATGTTTAAAAACTGGCAAGGGAGCATTAGCATTGCTGGCAGAGCATTGCTACAGCTGCACAGGTGGAAAGAAATCAGCATGTAGCTCTTTCCAGAATGGTGAGAAGTAGCAGACCCCACAGCCCAGTGAGAAACTCACACAGCAGAATCCAGAAGCAGATCGGTTGAAAACCAAATCAGTGTTCCCTCCTAGAAGGCTGGCACAGGGTAACTGAAACATGTCATATGTTGATATTTGGCCTCTCTGCACAACAGATGTATTTTTCACAGGTCAGGCAGAAAGGATGAACAATTGATTCAATGGATGGAAATGCACTGAGAGAAAGAGGGAAGAACTGGAGACTGTCCAGTATGTAGTAAGTATTGCATAAGTGCATGCTTAAAAAAAAAGAGATAATCCTCTCCATGGATTCTTTAGCTGGTTTTTATCCATTCTGGCATTGACAGCAATATTTTGTAGCCACACAGCAGACATGCAGAATAAAATTCCCTTCCACGCTTGTGAAAAATAATTTCCCCTTATGTGACTTACAGCTGCTTAAGACATTCATTAGTGCTGTTGTCCTATTACTCCAAGCCAGAACTACAACAGTGTTGCTGCTTCTGGAATTTACTGAGTAAACTGCAAATTTCCAACTTGACTTTTAAAGGATGACCAGGCTGCCACATTGTCTTCTTTCAAAAGCGCTCATTGCTAGGGAAGGTGCTTTCCTAGGATTAGAAACAGAAAAGCCTCAGAGGAAACTGCTGAGGTGATAGGCAGCATTTACAAGATCTGAAAAAGACAAGAATCAGTGGGCAAGTAAAATAAAAGCATTCCCTTCCCTCCTCAACAAATCCTACCCTTGGAAAAGAAGTGTTTGCTTTCCTTTGGTACGTGGAGAGAAGCATGAGGGCGTCTGGAATAACAAGGTCACTGAGCAGTATGGTCACTGTAAGGCAACGCCTGATCTACATAGCTGAAGTGAACCTGTCCTCAAAATAACTGAAATAGCTCAGATAACTCAGCACACATCTTTGAGTTTAACACCTCCACGTGAAATAGCTGGAATGTAACATCAAATTACTCTGGACAAGTAAACTAACAGCTGAAATTTGACCCATCCCAGTAGTAAAACCTCTCACACAACAGTGTGAGGATCCTGACTGAGGACAGATTATGGCTCAGAAAAACTATATGGCTTTAGGTGTTTAAATAAAGTAGTCTGATTTGAGGTGGGGCGGGACACAGAGAGGTTGTGGATGACCCCTCCCAGAGGCATTCAAAGCTAGCCTGGATGGGGCTTTGAGCAATGTGGTCTATTGGAAGGTGTCCCTGCCTGTAGCAGGAGGATTGGAGCTAGTTGATCTTAATAGTCCCTTCTAAGCCAAATCATTCTACGATTCTGTGATCTTCAAAAGAAATTGAAATATTAATTAAAATATAGTACCTGGTTTTGGCCAGCTTGGATTTGCTGCCAAATGTGGATTTAATAAAACTTCATCACTTTCTACTAAAATAAGTAAAAAAAATTGCAAAGGTTGTGAATATGATTTATTGTATTTCAAACACTACATAGATTACACTGAATATCTGGAAAGTGAAACGGACACTTCATACTGACAATATTTTCCAGTGATTTCTAATCTCATTAGGCATTCTAAGAATATCCAGAAGAGTAGTGTAAATAAAATACACTGTTTTCTGATGAGCTTTGATGAGCAGATGTTCCGGGCTTTTGTTGATTCATGTCTGGGGTGTTTTTAAAAGTTTTCTGCTTGTGTTCCATTTCCTGTTGAAGGAATTCAGAATGACCCAGATGAAAAGGACCAATTGTGACTGTGTCTGCCTGGATGCCACCCAGACCAGCAGCTGTGCGATGGCCACTGCAACGCGCCTGACTTGCAGGAGGACAGATTATGTAATTTGGCTTTTAGGCTACTTGTGAATTCAGCTCTTAGTGTAGACAAAATACTGCACCTCTATGCATTTCTTATTATCACTCTTGTCTGGTAGCCTGGAGGGGCATTTGAGGATACAAGACGATGCCCTTGGTGAACCTCTTTTTTTGCTGTTTGATGAGATGTGGACATGAAACCCATATACATTTTTAGCAGCAATAATGTAATTACATAAAAACTTGAAATATTTACCTTTCAAAACTTATTTGGAATAAAAATTAGTCAATAATTGCTTTGTATTCTTTCTGTCTTTCATTTCATTTAAACCTGAGTGCTAATGCATTAATGTATATTGGTAACTATTTATTTAACCTGGATACGAAACTGCACTTTTTCTTCCACAGCATGCAGACATATCAACTAATATTAAGAATCACTTCATTCTCAAAAAAAAAAAAAAAAAAAAAAAAAAAATT
>VXAB01008067.1:49469-63077 GCA_013399175.1 Odontophorus gujanensis
AAAAAAAAAAAAAAAAAGAATTGTTTCAGGGACAAAAATGCAAAGAAAGAAGAGGAAAGTGTGAAGAGGACAGTGTGGGAAAAGAAGTAGAAAGACTGTAGTGATGAAAGTCAGTGATAAGTGATCAAAGAAAATAAAGAAATGCAGAATCAAGAAAATAAATCAGGGGAAATATGAGAAAATAGTTTTAAATATGGAAAACAATGCAGAAGTAGATGTGGAGGTGATTCAAGATATAACACATTTGAAGGTTAATAAATCTCCCTGAAGCAGTGGAAATGTAAGGAACAAAATGGATAAGCTGAGTTTTGGGAGGCTCTATTGATCAGAGTTTATGAATGTATGGAAGATTGTTGCAGTACTAAGCACAGCACATGATACAGACATGGGATCATGAACCTGAAACTAGAAATTCCAATCCAGAGGGGAAAGAAATTTTGTCTTCTCACAACCTGATATGAAATCAATCTCATGCACGGCACAACTTGAAAGATATACACAATGCCATCCTGATCTTTTAAAACTTTATTTAAAGAAATATTCCAGATAAAGGATATTCATTTCTCAATAAAGCAATTGTTCTATAAATTTAACTGAGATATTTTTTCCCCGAATTTCATTTCTTTGAAAAGTAAACACAAAATCCTTTTCATGGAAAAAAGCTGGCTTAGATTGTCCTACTTTGAATGGGTTTTGAAATAAAACATGGAGAATATTGAGACATACTAGTTTAACAGTGTAAAACTCTGGTTTTAACATGACACTTAATGAGAATGAAACTATAAATTAGATGAAATAACATACAATTTGAAATTACTGCTAGAAGACTTTCCAGCAGGTCAAGGGAGGTGATTCTGCCTCTCTACTCTGCTATTGTGAGACCCCACCTGGAGTGTTGTGTCCAGTTTTGGAGCCCCCAACACAAGAAGGACATGGAGCTGTTGGAGAAAGTCCAGACAAAGAACACAAAGATCATCGTAGAGATGAAGCACCTCCTCTATGAGGACAAGTTGAGAGAGCTGTGGCTCTCCAGCCTGGAGAAGAGAAGGCACCAGAGGTTCTTTGCAGTGGCCTTCTAATGCCTGAAAGGGGGCTACAGGAAAGCTGGGGAGGGCATTTTATAAGGACAGATAGCAACAGGACAAGGATAAATGGTTTCGAACTGGAAGAGGGTAGATTCAGACTAGATATTAGGAAGAATTCTATTCTTTACTGTAAGGGTGGTGATGAACTGGAACAGGTTGCCCAGAATGGTTCTGGGTATCCTAGAAGCATAAGTCCAGGTTGGACGGGGCTTGGAGCAACCTGGTCTAGAGGGAGGTGTCCCTCCTTACAGCAGGGTGTTGGAACTAGATCTTTAGGTCCCTTTCATCCCGAACTATAGTTCTATGATTCTGGTGGTGTGAGCTGAACTTCTAAGGTAAGATTTTTCCAATTTAAATAATTTAATCTGTTCTCCATCCAGACAAAGCTAGGAAATAAAATTATTATTATCCATATATATAACCACATATACAAGGATTTCCATATACAGAGACACATAAAAAGCCATCTACACCATCAACACACACAACAGAAGAGCCCAATGTGAAATCAGAAATAGGTCTGTGTTTGGGATAGTCACTTGTGCTTGAGGGTCAGGCTCATGACCTGCTTTATACTACCAAATGTAAACTGTATCTGTAGTATGGTAAAGTAGGTATTTGTAACTCCAACAGATGAAGTTTGTTGAAAGCATTTTCAGCATCAGACATATTTGATAGCATCTATTCCATTAAAGTACTTTGTTTTTAACAGAAAGAAAATACCTGAAAACACAGATATCTTAATGCCTTGTTTTTACCAAGTTTATGTACAGTGTAAACTGTCTTTTTCATGTTGTTTCATTCGTATTAATCAAACTACTTCATAACAAGCATCAACAAATATATTTTCTGTGTTATGAGGAGCTCATTTGAATAAACTCACAACACTCTGCTTATTATGTTTACATGCACAGTTTTTGAAATGTGTACCTAACTTGCAATTTTTTAATCAGTTTTCTTATTCTGAGCTCTCTACAGAGAAAACTGAGCTCCTGTAAAATGATTGTCTTTATAGGACCTTACAGAATAACAACTGTCCCACACCAAGCAAGGCTCTTTATCAGCACAGGGAAGACCTAGAATAAAAACCATTATTCTCTGGCTAGTTTCTTTCTGAGTAAAAAAATAAAAAATAAAAACAACAATGAAGGAGTAACATAAAGTACATATTTGTTCCTGGCATTTAGTCTAGCAACCACGGTTTTGCATTCCCAGCTTCTCTCTTTGGTGAAACTTTATTATGTCCTTTATTATGCCCAGATCTTAATTTAAAAGTTGACCAATTGCAGTCCAAGTCAGACTAGAGTATGTCTCTTGCTCACAGGAAAATTTCCTGCAGCATCCAAGTGTACATTAATAATAATACGTACTAAGGAGGTGGTACAATAGAGTTTTTGAGTCCTTATGACTTAAGGATCTTATGGTAACTCTGTTTTCAATTGCAAAATGCACAGTATCTCTTAACAGTCACTGCAATTTTGGTATCAGAAACAGCTGTTAATGCCATTATCTGTAAATACTAGTGAAGGAAATTCTCTGTGCAGAGGCAGAAATAGCATCTGTAGTATCGTGATAACCAGTTGATCATTTTAAAAGGATCTCTACACTTCCACCTCTTGTTTTGTTTTTTAGAGAACAAGCAAAGACAAACTAGCTGTACAAATATGTAACTAGGATTCAGCTGTGATTAATGAAGCAAATACCTTAAGTATAGCATTTTACAGGCAAAACACATCTCAGAATAGTGGAAATCTGAATGCACTGGAATACACATTTGTTACAAAAAGTAGACAATGTACATCCTTAAATTAGAGATTGCATAAATGATGCTATGACAGATTAGTCAGTTGAATTAAGAATGCCCAGCTCTAAAAATGTCCTTGGAAATAAACACTTAAGTTTATTTCACAATATATTCTAATGCTGAATTACCTTTGCTTCTTACTGCAGAACGTAAGAAGTCACTTGCACTACTTAAGAGGTAAGTTAGTCTCACTAAATAATCCATGGAGAGATCAAGAAAAATTGGTCTAATACATTCTGATACTTATTTAAGTAAAACAAATAGAAACATGTTTTGATATTTGTAAGTCTAAGTTGTAAGGCTATTTGTAAGTCTATATTTTGTTTATTTATTTTGATTTTTTAAAAACCCTGCTTTATACTGTATTAAAACTTGGCACATTCACCCACACATAGATAACGCTCTCCAAAGACAAGCTAATTTTTCTAACTAAAATGCATTTATAAACAAATTGGCACAAGTATTTGTTTTAGATTCAGTATTAAATTGGCACTATGTCTGCTCTCTGGCAGCATCGACTATACTCCCCTTTGTTTGCTGCCACTCTCTGCTCCAGCACTGAAGCCAACACCTGTGGCTATATAAAAGGCTATGTACAGCAGCTGCGGGACTCAGATGTCCACACTGAAATAAATTTCTAAAGCATAAGCATTTGGATCTGTGGCTAGCTTCCTCATCTGAGTCTTTTCAAGGTCTTCTTTAGAGGTCTGCATGGCTGAATGTATCTATCAACTGTCTGCACCACTAATACTGACCAATGTGTAGTGGTAACATAGAACAGCCTTGTACTTTGTAATGATGCTCTTGAATATTCTGGTGTAAGGTTGCTGGAGTCCCTTTCTTGCAGACAGCTTTTTGCAGCTTTTGTCAGTGATGATATCACTGATACACATCTACCTAACAAATGGCAAGGTAAGAAAGATAAATAATCAGTAAATCATAACATTAATTTCTGCTTAGAGCTCTGTTGGAATCTGGATGGAATTCATTTAGTCTGTGCAAAAGATGAATGTAAATCACATTAATATTAACATAAAGCACGTTACATGGGATGAAATAATCACAGCATTCTTTTTTACAGCACTTTATACACTTATCTGTATAGGACAAGTGAAAAAAATACTAATCAGAACAATGCCTACTCATGTAGTGAAGTACAGCATGTACACAGGAACATTCTGACAAACACAACTATACTAGTAAGTCATAAGAGTGTCTGAAGTTAACTTTGCTATGTAGAGAACCTTGAGTAAAAATTCCAGTTCAAGAGGGTTTTGGTTTTATTTTTTTTTTCACAAAAATGTTACTAATACTCTAAGGTCGCCTCCTTTCTTAGTGGTATATAACTTTCTGCTATAGAAAAGCACTTAAATAAATGCAAAAAAGGTATTCAGAACTATATTATTTAGCTTTCAAGTAAAACATGAAATGTGTTACATTAGCAGGTAACAACAAGTAAACTGTATGCGTATAAAATCATTAGAGTACAGCATGGGAAGTAGAAATGCTATTTTCAGAAGGATGTTGGAATACAAAAACATGTAGAAGCTACAGTCATACTCGAGTTATATTTGTATGGCTGAGACTAATGCTTCTTGGAAAAGAACTAAGCTCTGAGGATTCTTCAGGACTGTCACAAACAAATCATTAAACAGAGCAAAGATGCTTAACTGACACAGCAAGTTGAAAAGCAAAATTTAAGATCATGCACCTTTTCTTCTCCATGACATCCACTGACCCACAATGAAGGAAAGCAAACATTTTAGATCAGGAAGACAATGGGTAGCCCTTTATTTAATATTTTCTGACTGATGTATTTCTACAGCATTTGCTGGAAGGGACTCACAAGGATCACTGAGTCCAACAACCTCCATTAAGCTGCACTGTGTATTTTCCGTGCTTAGCTAGATGAACAAAGCACCCCCAGAACTTCTGATGTAGCCACATCTGACCCACCCCTATAGAACAGCAGAATCAGAGCACCCATCTGCACACCTCACGTTCAGTTTCTGATTTCCACATCAACACTTTCCGTTAATCTCCACCTTTGTCTAATGTTCAAGAACTATAATCAATGAGAGGAGTACTTTCATTTAACGAAGCAGTTTGAAACCCCGTGGAAGATTTGCATATGTAGTGAACACTGAGTTCATTACTAGACAGTTATACTGTCTTATTTGGTAGCAAGACAAAGGAAAAACAGGAAGTCACTGTATCATCACTGATGTTGATGCAGCTGCATCTTTATTTCATGTGTACATTTACTACCTAGATTTTCAAGCTGTTATCAGTTGTGAAGAAGATGAGAACATGTTGGCAGTTTGCTGGTATAATTATTAATGAGCTTACACTTGAAAAACTAATTTTGCTACATACCAGTTATCAGTGAATGAAACACTCTTTTCTTTCTGTGGGATTTTATATATTCTCCAGTATCTTATGAATTTTCTCTTCACATAAACTCATAGAAACATAGAATCATAGAATCATCAAGTTTGGAAAAGACCTGCAAGATCATCCAGTCCAATCGTCCACCTATCACCAACAGCTCTCACTAAACCATGTTCCTCAACAGAACGTCTAAATGTTTCCCGAACACCTCCAGGGTTGGTGACTCCACCACCTCCCTGGGCACCTCCCATTCCAGCGCATGACCACCTTTTCAGAGAAGAAGTATTTCCTAACATCCAGTCTGAATTTCCCCTGGAGCGATTTGAAGCCATTCCCTGTAGTCCTATCACCAGTTATATGAGAGAAGAGGCCAACCCACAGCTCACTACAACCTCCCTTCGGGTAGTAATAGAGAGCAGTAAGGTCTCCCCTGAGCCTCCTCATCTCCAGACTGAATGATCCCAGCTCCCTCAGCCATTCCTCATAAGTCCTGTGCTCCAGACCCTTCTCAGCTTCATTGCCCTTCTCTGGACACGCTCCAGGGCCTCAATGCCTGAAGTGAGGGGCCCAAAACTGAATACAGTACTCAAGGTGCAGCCACACCAGTGCTGAGTACAGAGGGACAATTGCTTCTCTGCTCCTGCTGGCAACACTATTTCTAACACAGGCCAGGATGCCACTGGCCTTCTTGGCCACCTGGGCACACTGTTGACTCATGTGCAGCCAAGCATTGACCAACACCACCAGGTCTGTTACTTCCACACAGTCTTCCAGCCACTCTTTCCCAAGCTTGTAGCATTAACTGGGGTTGCTGTGGCCAAAGTGCAGGACCCAGCACTTGGTCTGGTTGAACCTCATCCCATTGGCTTCAGCCAATGAAGAACGATAAGGTCTGGAATCAAATGCAATATGCAGAAAATAATCTGGAGTTAAACAGCACTTAGAGGCAAAATATTTTCTTGGCAGTACTGTGTTGTAATTTCACATTCAATTTGCTGTTTATTAGCAGCATTTTGTATTTTTTAACTCATTATACTAATAAGAAACTTTATTTGGTATTTTTATTCAAATAAACATGTAGGCTGTATTTCTACATTTTTGCTAGCTTTGGTTTGTCTAGCTCCTTAAATTGAGCTAAATATTAAAATAACTTTATAGCTGCTCTAATATTACTTCTCTTTTTCATTATTAAGACATTGACAAATTTGTTCAGAAGTGCAGTAAAAATATCAAGTAAAGCTTTATGTAGGGCCAATTCTTGCAGTTTCTGAATGCTCAGCAAACAGTAACTTAGCTTATTGAGTGCCATATTATAATTACAGCCCTTCAACCTGATTTCACAGTGTTTTTACCTTAAGTCACTTATAATGCTTTTGATCTGATTTTTGAATAATAGAACACGCTAAATGTTTTACAAAGGCTATATATATAATTGAATAGTAATAAAATATTATGGAAAGTTGATTCATAGTAAAAAATTAAGTTATCTTTTCAGAGTCCCTAGCATTGTGGAGAAATCATTCCCAGCTTCCTGGAGAAATCATAAAATTTACATAAATATAAATCCTGAGGGGACCTAAGAGATCATCAGAAGCAGGATGTAGTAAAGCAGATCACCACTGCAGACATTTTCTAATCTCTTCTCTAAAACCTCCAGTGGTAAGAATGCCCACAATCTTCTCAACTTACTACAGTGCTTATTTAACCCCACTAAAACATATTTCCTATTAACACCCTAAATCTACCTCCCCACAAAATAATTTTTGTTGATGCCTTGATCGCAACTGATACAAAGAAGAACTGGTCTTTGCTCCTCAACAACCTTCTCCTACAATAATCTCAATTCTTTAAGCCTTTTTTCCTCACAAGTTAAGATTTCATTCTTTTTCACATTCCTCCCCTCTTCTGGACTTGTGAAAATTACATATGTGGTCACCTGTAACCACAGTGCCATTCCAGCACAGGTGCCTGATCCTTCTGCCATGCTCATACCAAATGCCTTTGACATAGCTGTGAACAGTATCTAGTGCTTTCAAATAGCAAGGAAAAAGTCCTGGCACATCATGCCCTTTGCATGTCTTATCCTTCTGATTCCATTCCACTTCCTCAGCTTTACAGATTTTTTCAATCTCTGCTGTTGAAGAGTGAATCCCAACATCTGACACGGCAACACAGCCAGCTGAGAGTGAACAACATCCATCTTCCGTTTCCTACGTGCAGTATATTTTTCCTAAATCTCAAAATGACATTTAATTTGTTGCAAACAGTACAATAGTCTTGATTTAGATTATTTTTAGACTCGCCATTACTCCTGAAACATTTCTGAAGATACTGGTGTCAAGTCAGTTGCTTTGCACTTTGTATGTGTAACTATGGTTTTCCTCTTCTGAGTTTACCCTTTATCCTGCCTTTATCATACTTCTTCTTGATATATCTGTTATGTAAGATCACTTCAAACTCCAAAGCTGCTGTGCATCACTCTCCTTACTTTAGCCAGGCTGCTCACCCACTAAAGTTCTTTGTGATCATGCAAGTTCATACTGGATGTGCAATCATACTGGAGAATGCAAGGCAGGAGGAGTTCAGTATAGCAAGCAGACCTGCTGCTTATTGCTGGGACAGCTATTCTGAACAAAGAAAATTAAGATTAGCCTAATAAACTGATTATCAATAACCAATTCCAAAATCTAAAAGTAAGAGGGAGAGCTATATATTTCCTATAGCTTTTTTTTTGCCTTCTCTAGACATCTGAGATTTCATTGATCCTCTGCAGGTGCTTGAAGATAAACACATTTTGCTGCTCTAAGTGCTCTGTATGAATTTGAACTCGCCATTAGAACTTGTGTAACCCTTCTGCCACGTTCAGATTTTCATAAAATTCAATTGTTCCACCTTTAAAGTAGTTGCTATAAAAGACAGTGTGCAGAAGTCTGGGGAAATTAAATTCACGTTGTGCACAGTGAGCTTATTTTTCTCACCTGCAACCATGACTGAGTTGGTTTAATGAAAAAGATGCAATAAAAAAACCCAAAAACAAACAAACAAACAAAAAAGGTACAAACAGGCTCATGGATAATGCCTAATTTCTAGAGGAGAACTATTTTACAGCCTCTGCGTAGCCAACTGCTAGGCCAGCTGGTAGCTCCAGCTCCTGCTATCACTCCTTACTCACAGTCAGGGGCTGACAACTCTTGCTGGGAAACAGATTTGAGTGGATGCTTTACTTTGGTCTCAGCCCTTTCAGCCTACTGGCTCTGTCCTCCTCACTGTCCTGCGCAGCCCTGCAGCCCTCTGGGCTCCAGCCCCAGACACCTGGCAGTGCACATAGTGCTGATAACATTCCAGCTCTCAGGAAGACTGCATACTGCTCAGACAAGGAACACAAGCCAGTACAAGACTCTTATAACTTCTCACACTTCACCTTAAGGTTTTAGCCTCACTTCTTATTTGCTTACCTTCCCTGTTAAGTAACAAGTTGCATATTCCTTCATCAGATCAGATGTCTTTTGCAAAGCCTGTTTTCCTTTTCTGTAACATCCCTTGCTATTTACAATTCATTTTGTAGCTTTACCATTCCTTGTACTATCTACATTCTGTCACAGGACAGTAATTTTTCAGACAGCAAGTTTGGCAGAACATCAGAAAAGGAGATTTAACATACTGGCTGGAGCTACCTCGTCGCTGGAGTTTGTGAGCGCCAAGACTACTCCATGGCATAAACCCAAGTGCAGAGTGTGACAGTGACTTGGAGAGTTGCAGTGACAGTGCATTCCAGTAGCAAAAAGACTGGAGTTGTAGAGGGGGCTGAGGATCTGTCCAGAGATGAACAGAGTGGTACAACAGAGAAACCTACCTTGGTCACAGGAGTTAACTGTTCACCCTCTAAGAACTGAGCTGCATGCAACAGAAGAGAGAGGCAAGTAGAATGGAAAGGCTGGGAAGGCATGTCTGGAAACAACACTGCTGAATGCTGCTTTCTTCCTAAATATCACCTGTGTCTGGCTGGAATGTATACTTATTATTTACCTTCCTGCATTAGGATTTATTTATAGCTTTCTGGTTAAGCTGCAAAGAGAAACTTTCAGGACCAATGTAAAAATGATGTGACAGTTCCCATCCCTACAGTGAGATGGGCACATCTAGAATGGAGAGGAAGGATCTTTAACAAAAATCTGGGCGTGACTAAGTTCTGGTCTCACACAAATCCTACTGTGATTAAAGAGCAATGATTTTTTTTTTCTTATTACACTACATTAAAAGATGTATTTCCTTTTTTTTTCATATCATATCTGAGTTCCACATTCAAAATCTTATTTTGGAGTGGTAGTGAAAATTATTATATCTTTACAGTTATCCAAATACTTAAAGGTACATCAAAACTTATTTTCTCCTGCATTAAACAGTCACAAGACCTATTCAGATTTTGAGAGACAATCCAATGTAGCACTCTTTGCATACAGCTGGCAAGTGCCGTCTCTTTATCAAAGACACAGTTCAGAAGTTCAGAGTTGCTGAGTTCAGTGCCATAAGAACTGTTTACTGACCACACTATTACAGAAGTTGTTCTGAAACTGTCCTTGGTGCAACATTGCAAAATGATGCCTCAATCTAATTACCATGTGAACTTAGATAAGAAAGGTGACTGCTGGTTTTGCTCTTCTTCTCATGACAATTTGTTGATTTTATAGGATCACAACTGTTAATTGTGTGCTTGTTTACTTGCTCCCCATTATGATGTGTAGAATAAGAACATTTAAACTCATTATTTTTTCTCTTTTCCTTTAGTTATCTAGCATGTTCTAAAACGTGGAATAATTGTTACAGGCAACTTGAAAGTCAAGGCATAGCACTGTTCACTTTAAATTAAGGTACAGATTGTTTATTGGGTACAAAAGCAAAGTGCCAGCCATTAAATAACACAGAAGGTAGAGCAAAGTGGAGATTCTGTGGCCAAGTTCTGTGATCTGCAGTAGTTCCCTAGGTAACCTTAGTTGTTGGTGACATCAGGAAAAGGTGATGTACTGACTCTAAGAAGAACAATACCGTGATGGCAACTGGTTGTGCCAAGGCACTGATAAATCTACCTGCTACCCCAGGACAAACGCCTGCTACTCTTTTTTTACCAAATGCCATGCTTTGGGTGAATTTTGGTCATTATACACTCGTCATAATTCCAAAGTACACCTCCATCCCTAAAACTACCCACCTCCAAGGTGCGACCACCCCTCACTGAATTTTGTTACCTGTACCTTTAAAAGTAAAATCAGAAGAAAGGTATATATGACTCACTTGTATAATAAGAAAATTGTATAAAAATGACTTAAGAGGGGGGAATCTTAGGGAAGACACCATTGCACACAAGGTAGTAGAACACCTGCATACTTCTGGGATCAGTTGACCAACTGAGCCTCACTTCCTCCCCAGAGCATCACCTATTGGTATGGTTCACACACTTGGTTATGCTGAGTGCTTCCCTGGGAAATGCAGCAATCATTGTAATGTTTGTTTTATAATTTAGTGTGATTCTGGCCAGGCTGTATTACTGTTAGCTTTTTTGCACATGCTTTGTATTGTTTTTGGTTAAACTCACATGCTTTGCAGACAGTGAATTATCACTGGCAGTCCACAAGAATCTGTAACCTGTTGCTAATAAAAACCACTACCAGCAATTATGGAACAAAGCAAGCCCTTTTTATTTTAGTGCATTACTTTTTTTTTAATTTAAGTTCAGGTATTTAGGCAGTGCTAAGAACTTACTAAAATATAGTGACTGTATATACCATAAAATTGACTTCTATAGCCATAACAAAATAATTAAACAGATTTAGCTAGTTCAGTATGATTTCCTATTTCTATTGCAGAATAATGACACTGGAATAAAGCCGCTTCAATTCAGAATACTCTGTCCACATGGGGAGCTTCAGTGAAACAGCTGTAGTAAAATGATTATTTGACTATAGCCATGCTCACTCTTTCCCTGAAAGTAAGCCATCAACATAAAAAATTTGCCTCTTTCCCAGAAGCTCAGCCATGTTGGCTAAATCTCCCTCCATGAGCCAAGGCAAAATGCTTTGCCTCCAGAATGAACATACAACATGGAGAACTTGAGATTTTACTTCTCAATTAGGCAGCAGATGACACGGTGCTGTGATGCACTTGTAGTTTTTTACCACTTAAAAGCTCTGAGATGCTCTGCAGTGGGGAATGGAGAATATGAATAAAAAGTGCCTTTTGTGAGGCATTATAAATTTTATAAAAGTATGGTCAATTGCAGAAGAAACTCCAGATGAAAGCAGTAAGCACATGGAGAAGACTGCTGCTGTGTCCTCTCTACATCAGCCTTCATTTCTCTGCTGCAGCCTAAGTGCCACATGCTCGGTGAGCCTGTCCTGAGATCTCCCAAGGCATGAGAGGCACAGTGGGCTTGCTCACATCTCAGCTCACACCGATGCAGGTGCAACAGAGAAGTGGTCAGCCCTCTCAACTTCTTGCTAATGCTGTCACTTATGAAGTGACCTGAAGACTGAACTGAGCTGTAGAATTCTGCTTATCAAACTATGTCTTTATTTCTCTAACATTAATTAAAATGTTTTATTATTCCTGACTTGAACTGCAGGCTTCAGCTGGCCGATTACTATTTGCATTCAACGTCCAGTATTTGCAGACGAAGGAATTCTTCCTTCAGCCACACAGCTACCCAGACAAAGCTATTTAAAATCAAAGGGCTTTTAAATTTGACTCCTCACGCTCTCAATGCCATATAAAAACGCACAGTTCCTGAAAAAGTCAATTGAACTAAAAATAAAAGTGGTCACAACTCACCTCGATCTGTGTCATACAGGAAGACAAAGCGGTTCCATTCGTAGTGATCCAGCAAGCTCAGGAGGGCTCCCCGCAGCGATGGCCGCAGCTGCAGCACAAACTGACTCTCACCCTCGGTGGGGAAACTCGGAGTGATGAGGGAGATGTGCAAGGCGCTGCAGAATGAGGTCAATGTATGTACTGATCTCTTATCATAAAGTCCAAAGATGGCAAAAACTCCTCTAGAATATTGGGAGCAGACTGAAAGAGAAAGAAAAAGAGTTCATCTTGTGAATAAATCTGTAAATATATACTTATTCCAACATCCCTGTTTCCTAATTTAAAGATTTCCATTTCTGTCCGTATAGTTAACTTCAGTATTTACGTGTGTTTCATTCTGGAAACCAACAAATACGAGGGCTGCTCTGAAAGTAATACCTCCTATTTCATGATGTTGGTCTGCAACCCCAGTGGCAGATGTTGATGGTACAGTAGGGCAGGTTGAACCTTCCCATCAGTGCTGTGTTACATTTTGTTGCCATGTGGCAGACAGTAGCAGAGGGGCAGTCTGACAGAATGGCTTCTGACATGGAAGTGTGGATGAAACAAAGGTGCATACCTAAAACCCTCAATGCAGAAAACATGGCATCCATTGACACTGATTGATGCTTTCATTTATAGACACCAAAGAGTGGATGTGAGCACAGTGAGGTGATGAGTGGTGCATTTCAGCAGCGGTGATAGCAGTGTGAAAGAAAAGCCACATTCTAGATGGCCATCCACAACTTTCACAGCACAAATTTAAGAAGGTCTTAATCAGCTCAACCACACCAGTCAGAGAATTACAATGAAGGATCTGTGTATAGAGCTGAATATCAGCTTCAATGTGTTGGAAATGATTATGGCAGTGTTGCAATACTGCAAAGTTTGTGTCAGGTGGGTCCCATGAAAGCTCCCACAGCAATAGAAAAAACATTGTATGCAAGTTCGTTAGTACTTGTTGAACCAATATGAGTCTGAAGGCTACAATTTCCTGGATCACATCATTACCAGTGATGATATTTGGTATCACCACTATGAATTGGAGTAAAAATGGCAGTGCATGGAATGGTGATATGTGAACTTCCCATTGAGTAAAAAGTTAAAGGCACAGTGATGTGCTCTGTCTTTTGGGATAGGAAAGTGTTTCCTGGAACTCAGACAAACCATCAGCTCTGATTGTTATAGTGCAAAGCTGACTAAACTGAAAGCTCAAACTTCCAGAGTCAGGTCAGAGAAGAGAATCTTTCTCTTGCAACATCATAATGGCAGACCCCAGAGCAGTTTGAAGTCCACGGAGTGCATTGCTAATCTTGACTGGACTGTCCTACCACACCCATTGCATAGTTCAGATTTGGTGCCTTCTGCCTTCCATCTGTTCAGACTGATAAAAGATGGACTACATGGGCAAAATGATGCTGTCATAGCATCTCTGAAACAGTGGGTCATTTCTGCTGGTGCAGATTTTTATGAGTGAAGCATGAAGGC
>VXAB01008067.1:63712-145297 GCA_013399175.1 Odontophorus gujanensis
TGCTCTGAAAGTAATACCTCCTATTTCATGATGTTGGTCTGCAACCCCAGTGGCAGATGTTGATGGTACAGTAGGGCAGGTTGAACCTTCCCATCAGTGCTGTGTTACATTTTGTTGCCATGTGGCAGACAGTAGCAGAGGGGCAGTCTGACAGAATGGCTTCTGACATGGAAGTGTGGATGAAACAAAGGTGCATACCTAAAACCCTCAATGCAGAAAACATGGCATCCATTGACACTGATTGATGCTTTCATTTATAGACACCAAAGAGTGGATGTGAGCACAGTCAGGTGATGAGTGGTGCATTTCAGCAGCGGTGATAGCAGTGTGAAAGAAAAGCCACATTCTAGATGGCCATCCACAACTTTCACAGCACAAATTTAAGAAGGTCTTAATCAGCTCAACCACACCAGTCAGAGAATTACAATGAAGGATCTGTGTATAGAGCTGAATATCAGCTTCAATGTGTTGGAAATGATTATGGCAGTGTTGCAATACTGCAAAGTTTGTGTCAGGTGGGTCCCATGAAAGCTCCCACAGCAATAGAAAAAACATTGTATGCAAGTTCGTTAGTACTTGTTGAACCAATATGAGTCTGAAGGCTACAATTTCCTGGATCACATCATTACCAGTGATGATATTTGGTATCACCACTATGAATTGGAGTAAAAATGGCAGTGCATGGAATGGTGATATGTGAACTTCCCATTGAGTAAAAAGTTAAAGGCACAGTGATGTGCTCTGTCTTTTGGGATAGGAAAGTGTTTCCTGGAACTCAGACAAACCATCAGCTCTGATTGTTATAGTGCAAAGCTGACTAAACTGAAAGCTCAAACTTCCAGAGTCAGGTCAGAGAAGAGAATCTTTCTCTTGCAACATCATAATGGCAGACCCCAGAGCAGTTTGAAGTCCACGGAGTGCATTGCTAATCTTGACTGGACTGTCCTACCACACCCATTGCATAGTTCAGATTTGGTGCCTTCTGCCTTCCATCTGTTCAGACTGATAAAAGATGGACTACATGGGCAAAATGATGCTGTCATAGCATCTCTGAAACAGTGGGTCATTTCTGCTGGTGCAGATTTTTATGAGTGAAGCATGAAGGCNCTGCAGGCTTCAGCTGGCCGATTACTATTTGCATTCAACGTCCAGTATTTGCAGACGAAGGAATTCTTCCTTCAGCCACACAGCTACCCAGACAAAGCTATTTAAAATCAAAGGGCTTTTAAATTTGACTCCTCACGCTCTCAATGCCATATAAAAACGCACAGTTCCTGAAAAAGTCAATTGAACTAAAAATAAAAGTGGTCACAACTCACCTCGATCTGTGTCATACAGGAAGACAAAGCGGTTCCATTCGTAGTGATCCAGCAAGCTCAGGAGGGCTCCCCGCAGCGATGGCCGCAGCTGCAGCACAAACTGACTCTCACCCTCGGTGGGGAAACTCGGAGTGATGAGGGAGATGTGCAAGGCGCTGCAGAATGAGGTCAATGTATGTACTGATCTCTTATCATAAAGTCCAAAGATGGCAAAAACTCCTCTAGAATATTGGGAGCAGACTGAAAGAGAAAGAAAAAGAGTTCATCTTGTGAATAAATCTGTAAATATATACTTACTCCAACATCCCTGTTTCCTAATTTAAAGATTTCCATTTCTGTCCGTATAGTTAACTTCAGTATTTACGTGTGTTTCATTCTGGAAACCAACAAATACGAGGGCTGCTCTGAAAGTAATACCTCCTATTTCATGATGTTGGTCTGCAACCCCAGTGGCAGATGTTGATGGTACAGTAGGGCAGGTTGAACCTTCCCATCAGTGCTGTGTTACATTTTGTTGCCATGTGGCAGACAGTAGCAGAGGGGCAGTCTGACAGAATGGCTTCTGACATGGAAGTGTGGATGAAACAAAGGTGCATACCTAAAACCCTCAATGCAGAAAACATGGCATCCATTGACACTGATTGATGCTTTCATTTATAGACACCAAAGAGTGGATGTGAGCACAGTCAGGTGATGAGTGGTGCATTTCAGCAGCGGTGACAGCAGTGTGAAAGAAAAGCCACATTCTAGATGGCCATCCACAACTTTCACAGCACAAATTTAAGAAGGTCTTAATCAGCTCAACCACACCAGTCAGAGAATTACAATGAAGGATCTGTGTATAGAGCTGAATATCAGCTTCAATGTGTTGGAAATGATTATGGCAGTGTTGCAATACTGCAAAGTTTGTGTCAGGTGGGTCCCATGAAAGCTCCCACAGCAATAGAAAAAACATTGTATGCAAGTTCGTTAGTACTTGTTGAACCAATATGAGTCTGAAGGCTACAATTTCCTGGATCACATCATTACCAGTGATGATATTTGGTATCACCACTATGAATTGGAGTAAAAATGGCAGTGCATGGAATGGTGATATGTGAACTTCCCATTGAGTAAAAAGTTAAAGGCACAGTGATGTGCTCTGTCTTTTGGGATAGGAAAGTGTTTCCTGGAACTCAGACAAACCATCAGCTCTGATTGTTATAGTGCAAAGCTGACTAAACTGAAAGCTCAAACTTCCAGAGTCAGGTCAGAGAAGAGAATCTTTCTCTTGCAACATCATAATGGCAGACCCCAGAGCAGTTTGAAGTCCACGGAGTGCATTGCTAATCTTGACTGGACTGTCCTACCACACCCATTGCATAGTTCAGATTTGGTGCCTTCTGCCTTCCATCTGTTCAGACTGATAAAAGATGGACTACATGGGCAAAATGATGCTGTCATAGCATCTCTGAAACAGTGGGTCATTTCTGCTGGTGCAGATTTTTATGAGTGAAGCATGAAGGCCCTTGTTCATCACTGACAAAAACACATAGATAATGGAGGCAAGAATGTTGAAAAATAATGTTTTGTAGCTTGAAATTTGCTCTATCACATACTGTTACTGTGCTTTTTGTACCTGTTGTAGTTTCCATGGAAATAAATAAGAAGCATTATTTTTAGAGAGTCTTCATAAATATCAAAATAACATTTTGTCACTTTTGGAATCTATTCATAGAACTTTACATCATCTATAGGGTTTTTTGCTTTGTTTTTGTTTTTAATTCTAAAATAAAATAGAAACTAAATAATATGTTTTTTCAGACCAGTGGTAAATCAGCATATGCTGTTTTAGTCATAGCTCTGTACACTATCAGGGTTTGATCATTTACATTATTTTAAGCAGAAAAGCGTTCACATTTCAAAACATGAAAAATATCACAAAAATGTCATCAGTCTTATGAGTGAAATCTGGACATTTTAAATCATATCAGTGTGTAGAAGGTTCACTCTGCATGGAGTACGGAGCCCCCATTCTGCATTAACACTATTAAAGACACTAAAAAAATAACAAACTACTTAATGAACCATCTTTTTGACTTTAAGAGACCAGCTGAAGTAAAATGTAAGTCATTGTGACCAGCCTATTGCCCCAAGTCATTTATTTCTAATCTGTGTCAAACTCAAAACCAAAAAAACAAATGAACAAATGACCTTAATACGTATTCTGAACTTTGATTTGCTCTTGGGATCATTTAAGACATAAAGAAAGACTTCTATTGATTTCATCTGACTGGATAAGGGCTTACTGATGTATGTGCATAGAAACAGACAGGAGGGTATTTTCTTAAGTACAGCCTTTCTAGTAACTGATAGGTCCCAATGAAAAGAATTCTATTTTTCTTGAAGTATAGAACAGTTTACTAGAAATTCTGAGTGATAATTATCAGTTAGCTGTCCCACAATCTCAGAAAATTAAGAAAGGAACAGACAGGATGTCATCATAGATATGTATATCTTAAGTTCTTCTGCTCCAGATCCTCCCTTCTGCCAGGATGTTCCCACATATACACTGAACAAGGGAAAACACAAGGCATGCCTTTTTAACTAGATGACTAGTTCTCCTCACTTCCAGCCTGGAGTCANATTACAATGAAGGATCTGTGTATAGAGCTGAATATCAGCTTCAATGTGTTGGAAATGATTATGGCAGTGTTGCAATACTGCAAAGTTTGTGTCAGGTGGGTCCCATGAAAGCTCCCACAGCAATAGAAAAAACATTGTATGCAAGTTCGTTAGTACTTGTTGAACCAATATGAGTCTGAAGGCTACAATTTCCTGGATCACATCATTACCAGTGATGATATTTGGTATCACCACTATGAATTGGAGTAAAAATGGCAGTGCATGGAATGGTGATATGTGAACTTCCCATTGAGTAAAAAGTTAAAGGCACAGTGATGTGCTCTGTCTTTTGGGATAGGAAAGTGTTTCCTGGAACTCAGACAAACCATCAGCTCTGATTGTTATAGTGCAAAGCTGACTAAACTGAAAGCTCAAACTTCCAGAGTCAGGTCAGAGAAGAGAATCTTTCTCTTGCAACATCATAATGGCAGACCCCAGAGCAGTTTGAAGTCCACGGAGTGCATTGCTAATCTTGACTGGACTGTCCTACCACACCCATTGCATAGTTCAGATTTGGTGCCTTCTGCCTTCCATCTGTTCAGACTGATAAAAGATGGACTACATGGGCAAAATGATGCTGTCATAGCATCTCTGAAACAGTGGGTCATTTCTGCTGGTGCAGATTTTTATGAGTGAAGCATGAAGGCCCTTGTTCATCACTGACAAAAACACATAGATAATGGAGGCAAGAATGTTGAAAAATAATGTTTTGTAGCTTGAAATTTGCTCTATCACATACTGTTACTGTGCTTTTTGTACCTGTTGTAGTTTCCATGGAAATAAATAAGAAGCATTATTTTTAGAGAGTCTTCATAAATATCAAAATAACATTTTGTCACTTTTGGAATCTATTCATAGAACTTTACATCATCTATAGGGTTTTTTGCTTTGTTTTTGTTTTTAATTCTAAAATAAAATAGAAACTAAATAATATGTTTTTTCAGACCAGTGGTAAATCAGCATATGCTGTTTTAGTCATAGCTCTGTACACTATCAGGGTTTGATCATTTACATTATTTTAAGCAGAAAAGCGTTCACATTTCAAAACATGAAAAATATCACAAAAATGTCATCAGTCTTATGAGTGAAATCTGGACATTTTAAATCATATCAGTGTGTAGAAGGTTCACTCTGCATGGAGTACGGAGCCCCCATTCTGCATTAACACTATTAAAGACACTAAAAAAATAACAAACTACTTAATGAACCATCTTTTTGACTTTAAGAGACCAGCTGAAGTAAAATGTAAGTCATTGTGACCAGCCTATTGCCCCAAGTCATTTATTTCTAATCTGTGTCAAACTCAAAACCAAAAAAACAAATGAACAAATGACCTTAATACGTATTCTGAACTTTGATTTGCTCTTGGGATCATTTAAGACATAAAGAAAGACTTCTATTGATTTCATCTGACTGGATAAGGGCTTACTGATGTATGTGCATAGAAACAGACAGGAGGGTATTTTCTTAAGTACAGCCTTTCTAGTAACTGATAGGTCCCAATGAAAAGAATTCTATTTTTCTTGAAGTATAGAACAGTTTACTAGAAATTCTGAGTGATAATTATCAGTTAGCTGTCCCACAATCTCAGAAAATTAAGAAAGGAACAGACAGGATGTCATCATAGATATGTATATCTTAAGTTCTTCTGCTCCAGATCCTCCCTTCTGCCAGGATGTTCCCACATATACACTGAACAAGGGAAAACACAAGGCATGCCTTTTTAACTAGATGACTAGTTCTCCTCACTTCCAGCCTGGAGTCANGGATCTGTGTATAGAGCTGAATATCAGCTTCAATGTGTTGGAAATGATTATGGCAGTGTTGCAATACTGCAAAGTTTGTGTCAGGTGGGTCCCATGAAAGCTCCCACAGCAATAGAAAAAACATTGTATGCAAGTTCGTTAGTACTTGTTGAACCAATATGAGTCTGAAGGCTACAATTTCCTGGATCACATCATTACCAGTGATGATATTTGGTATCACCACTATGAATTGGAGTAAAAATGGCAGTGCATGGAATGGTGATATGTGAACTTCCCATTGAGTAAAAAGTTAAAGGCACAGTGATGTGCTCTGTCTTTTGGGATAGGAAAGTGTTTCCTGGAACTCAGACAAACCATCAGCTCTGATTGTTATAGTGCAAAGCTGACTAAACTGAAAGCTCAAACTTCCAGAGTCAGGTCAGAGAAGAGAATCTTTCTCTTGCAACATCATAATGGCAGACCCCAGAGCAGTTTGAAGTCCACGGAGTGCATTGCTAATCTTGACTGGACTGTCCTACCACACCCATTGCATAGTTCAGATTTGGTGCCTTCTGCCTTCCATCTGTTCAGACTGATAAAAGATGGACTACATGGGCAAAATGATGCTGTCATAGCATCTCTGAAACAGTGGGTCATTTCTGCTGGTGCAGATTTTTATGAGTGAAGCATGAAGGCCCTTGTTCATCACTGACAAAAACACATAGATAATGGAGGCAAGAATGTTGAAAAATAATGTTTTGTAGCTTGAAATTTGCTCTATCACATACTGTTACTGTGCTTTTTGTACCTGTTGTAGTTTCCATGGAAATAAATAAGAAGCATTATTTTTAGAGAGTCTTCATAAATATCAAAATAACATTTTGTCACTTTTGGAATCTATTCATAGAACTTTACATCATCTATAGGGTTTTTTGCTTTGTTTTTGTTTTTAATTCTAAAATAAAATAGAAACTAAATAATATGTTTTTTCAGACCAGTGGTAAATCAGCATATGCTGTTTTAGTCATAGCTCTGTACACTATCAGGGTTTGATCATTTACATTATTTTAAGCAGAAAAGCGTTCACATTTCAAAACATGAAAAATATCACAAAAATGTCATCAGTCTTATGAGTGAAATCTGGACATTTTAAATCATATCAGTGTGTAGAAGGTTCACTCTGCATGGAGTACGGAGCCCCCATTCTGCATTAACACTATTAAAGACACTAAAAAAATAACAAACTACTTAATGAACCATCTTTTTGACTTTAAGAGACCAGCTGAAGTAAAATGTAAGTCATTGTGACCAGCCTATTGCCCCAAGTCATTTATTTCTAATCTGTGTCAAACTCAAAACCAAAAAAACAAATGAACAAATGACCTTAATACGTATTCTGAACTTTGATTTGCTCTTGGGATCATTTAAGACATAAAGAAAGACTTCTATTGATTTCATCTGACTGGATAAGGGCTTACTGATGTATGTGCATAGAAACAGACAGGAGAGTATTTTCTTAAGTACAGCCTTTCTAGTAACTGATAGGTCCCAATGAAAAGAATTCTATTTTTCTTGAAGTATAGAACAGTTTACTAGAAATTCTGAGTGATAATTATCAGTTAGCTGTCCCACAATCTCAGAAAATTAAGAAAGGAACAGACAGGATGTCATCATAGATATGTATATCTTAAGTTCTTCTGCTCCAGATCCTCCCTTCTGCCAGGATGTTCCCACATATACACTGAACAAGGGAAAACACAAGGCATGCCTTTTTAACTAGATGACTAGTTCTCCTCACTTCCAGCCTGGAGTCACAGATACCCAGACAGATCAGCACAGTCAGGGTACTATGTACACTCTTAGCAAACAGTCTTACTCAAATCAGTTCAACTTTAATTGTTTCACATTACAGCATGAAGAGCAAAAATAAAACTCATATATTTTTCTTGTTAGATTTCAGTGATTTACCTGAAGCCAGAACTGGAACAAGTCACTGGAGGGCAATACTGGGATTTTATGTATTACCTCATTGTTTCAGCCCCTAACCTAAAGATTTTCGCAGTCAGAATATATAGAAATATTTCTAATGGTCAAAAAGCTTTCCTTCTTCTTCAAAGGTCCCCTTCGATATGTTGATACACAGCCCTTAGTGTTTGCTTTGCTGGATCACACAGCATACATTCTCCTAAAACCATCAAATGACTGGCTCTCCATTTCCCTAATCATCCCAAAAAGTGCTGTCCTTTTCTTTCTCAGTTTCATCTTGTCTGCCTTGAACATAGATGAACAACCTGCTCAGAATTTCAATTGAAGGCTTTCTGCTTCTTTTTGCATTACTTCCCCATCTCTACTGTAAAACACTTCTGCTGACATACTCTAAGATCACATTGCTTTTTTTTTTTTTTCCTAAATGTGCATCTCAGCAATGGCTGACTATCATCTCAGGATCAAAATTCTGCTCTTTTGTCTTCCTGGGTCATTTCCAAAAGATGAGTTTCTGCTTAGTGCACAGTATGTTTATTAGTCACCAACATGTAACTTTTCCATTATGTCACATCTATTGCCATACTCCTCAAAATTATATATTTCCAGTTATTTTCTTAGTCTACCCTTAACTTTCTTCAGATGTCTGTGTCTGCCTCACCTGCAAATTCCATCAGTGTACTATGACTTTTTAACCCTGTATCTGTTATAAAAGCAGTCTCTTAGTACTTTCCTGATATCAGTTATGGTTCTCCAGCCTTTTACAACAACTTCTATTAGCATTTGTTGCCATCTTACTCTTAGTTCCACCCCTAAATTGTAATTCCCCTCTTTGCATCTATTTTCATAGATCACCTTCCTTAGGAGCATACTTATTTTACTTCAGTCTCTGGGCAATATGAAGGTATTGATCAGTCCCATACCTTCTATCCTATTTATTCCTGGTTGCATCTTACTCCATTTTAAGTCTAGAGCTGTATTTTAAAGCTTTATTTACATAAAAAAATGTCCAATTAATTTACAGACTATTGATGTCAGCTGCTGCATGTCTGACAGGTTCTAAGTCCATTTTAAAAACAAGTATTATACGCTCTATTCACTGATCATTTGTATCACAACTGATTTAACAACTCAGCTAAGAAGCATTTGTTATTCCATCTGCCCTTTAGTAAACCAGTTCTTCAAGAATCATGGAAAAAGATGTGATTTCTAAATTCCCATTACTCATCAGACCTTTTTTTTCAAGGTCAATATCCTCCTTGACTGAAAATCAATGTGAAGTGCCTATTTTTTTTAATCCATATCCAGATTTTCATGATTTTTCATTCCATCATCAATGTATATCAGTATCAGTAATTCTCTTCCTATATCTTCCTTTTGTATGCATAAATCTAAATGACCTTTTACAGTTCTATCAACATGATTTGGAAGTCTCAGTTCTCACTGGCAGCAATAATGTAGGCTCTGATATTCTGGAAAAAGAAAAAGAAAACAACAGCAACCCTCTTTATCTCCCTATTTCTTACTTCTAAAGATTTTAAAAACATTTGTTTCTTATGTCTTGAATAATTACACATTCAGTTCTGGAGTCACATCCTGCAAGCTACTTTCCTCTGTAAAATGATTCGTCCAAGTTCTACAACTCTTTCTGTAAGGAATTATCAGGACTTCCCTTCTCAAGCACAGCCAAGTTGGCATTACCAACAGTAAGAGCTGAATCTACAACATGTGCACATAAATGCTACTTGATAAATGTATTTTTGGTTTAGAGAAAAGCGTTTATAAGGTGATAAGGGCTTCCAGTTTTATGTAGGCAAAGTACTTTTCTTAACACATGGGCCATACAGTAGGATTTTACATGATTAAAAATTCAAGAAATCAGTAGCAAGCTGTGAAATGGTCCCCTTGGTGGAGTTAAAACTCAGAATCATTCTCAAGATGTCAGAAAAAAAAAGAGAAAAAACAAACAAACAGAAATATCATTAAACATGATGTTAACCTTTTCACTAAAAATAACAGAAGGATAACTCTTTGCATTTTCTAAGCAAACGATCTTTGCCACAGCCAACACTCCAAATGCAATAAAAGACTATCTTGTTATTTCAAGACTATCTTTAAAGTCTTGAAATAACAAATCCAAGAATGCTTAAACTGCTATACTTCAGATCAAGACTGGTAAGTTACTGGATAGTGTCCTTCTTTGCTCCTTGATAAGAAGAAATGCTAAGATGAAGAAGATTATTGCAATTTTTTATTACTCCGTACAATACCCACAGAGACAAAAAATGCATATGACACTATGGAGATTAGGCTTAAACATATGCAGAGATGCTACAGCGCTCCTGAATCAATTTTACAGTAATCAGCAGCAACTACAAAAATCAGCAAAGCCATGAGGATTTGCATTCTACCTCACTACAGTTCTCAGAAAATGCCTCCAGGCAAAAACGACTACCTGAATTTCCCAATTCTTTATTCCTCTTATGATTCTAAAAGCATTTTACTTATTATAAATGGACTAAAGTATGCTTGGTAAAATGCAGTCTAGTATTAGCATTCCAAGATAATTTTGTTCAAGATTTTTCTCCCATAAATATGAAGCAGTGGCAAACAGATTTTCATGAGCATACTTGGAAACTTACTGAATGATAATTTGTCTTTAAACATGACATCACTTCATAGCTGACAACTTTATTTCAGTATTACACATATGACTTTCACCTGCAAATTTAGCAATACCATTGCTCTCACTAAAGATAAGCAGAAAGTGATACATCAAATACACAAGGTAATTTCACCTTTTACCTATAATATTATCTAATATTACCTACTATTACCTACTATGAATAATATGAACTGTGTTCTATTCTAGCAGTTTGAATTATGTATTCATACCGTCACTTTAAAAGAACAGGTTACACATGGGACCTTCAGTTAAAAACAAGAAATCATAATGCCATGATGGCAAAAACAGTATACTGCAGTGTTTACTGAGATATACAGTCATGGTGCATGTGCTCTTCTTTCTCACTTCGAAGACAAAACATTCGCTTAAAAAAAAAATTAAAAAAAAAAACAATTTATTTTATTTACTGATATTCAAAGTTATATCCACGAAGTTTAAAAGCAGACAAGTGGAATGTCAGAGCCCATATATGGCAGTTGCAGTAACAGCAGAAAGGACATAAGGCAAGTAGAAGTCTGCCTTGTGAAAGCGATATCGGTCTTATTTCATTATTTGGTCAGACCTCAAAATTTTCTGATTTCTTCAAGAGGTAGTTTTTCCTAAGAATACATTTACAAAACTCAGTCAGGTAAGCAGAGCACATCTGCCAACAGTATTAATTTTTCTTGGTACCTTATAGTACATACACCATATAGGCAGGAATTAGGCCAACTCACAGTGTAACATGGAAGTAGCAGGACCATCATTCACAGCCATGACCCCAAGACTTCCAGGACACAAACTCTGAAACAAAGTGCTGACCTCTCTTTTAGAATGATTTCCTCTAGATTTTAGGCTCCTACAGCTGGTTAGCTGTTGCAGACACAGTTACAGGCCTAACAGTCTGCCATGAAGTCATGAACCATGGAAGCACCAAAACTGCAACGCTCAAAGCAGTTTGGTTTATGAGAGTTTTCCAGACATGAGAATGGTCTTTCATTGCTGTATCTTTATTTCCCAAAGGTTTGGAAATCCAAATAAAAAATGAGGGTTGTGATCTGTTCTTAACACTGTTTCTGCTGCTTCTTTCAGCTCATGCTTCTTTCTTTCACAAACCCATGCTCCAACATGGGTCCTTTTCATGGTCTGCAGTTATTTTTTAAGAACAGCACGGACCCTTCACTTGGGGTGCAGTCCTTCAGAAATAGACTGCTTCAGCATGGGTCATCCACAAACCCCAGTTCAAAAAACTGCTTCAGCCTAGGAGTTTCTCCACAGACAACAGCTTCTGCTCCAGCATGGGCTTTCCATGGGCTACCTCCTTCACCATGGGCCTCTGGTAGACTGCAGAGAAATTTATGCTTTGTGCATGGAGCTGCCTGTTGCGTTCCTTCGGTGCCACCCTTGATCAATACAGGGCTGTTTCTGTCATTTTCTCACCCATCTCACAAAGCTAAGTTATTCTTTCTTAGCTATGTTTTCATGAAGATGTCACCAGCTTTGCTGATAGGTTCAACTTTGTTCAGTTGTCGTTCCACACTGGAACTCTCTAGAAACCAGGACAGCTCCTGGTCTCTACTCAAAACAGACATCCCTGATACATCCCCCACTACATACTCTTGCTACAGAAGCCTAACACACTTGCTCAATTCCAGAAGAAATTCATTTGAAGTATGTAAATAAGCATATACTTTTTCTTGCCACCTAAGTAGCATTATGAAGGCTTTCATTTATGAGTGACTGCAATGCTATCGAGCTTCGGATCACAGTCCTATATTCTTCATTTTGTTTTGCTGCTGTACACTTGTGCTTGCCAGCACCGAAGTAAAAGTAGTGGGCAAATTTTCTTAACCTACTGAACTCCTTCAATGAGGAACAGTCTACCTTTATGAAGATCCAAGCTCTTCAATTGAAATGCAGCACAGAAGGGAAAATTATTTAATCTAAATACAGAACTGTCTCCCAAGGTCAAATGATTTATCAACCTATATGCATGAGATCTCCAAGACCTAAGAAGAGATTAAGTACAACTTCTAAAACAGCTTTGAGACAAGAGTTCCCTGTTAAACTGTCCAAACAGGTCTCCTTTCCTTTTACACAGAACTCAACATCTTTTTTTCTGTGTCCTCCCTGATCCACCTGATCCCTTCACTGACCGCCACCTCCTGAAAGAAGACACAAAGTCAGGTGAGGCTCCACATCACAAGGGAAGTGATCCAGATTCATTCCCATGTAGTCTTCAATCATCTTGCCCCAAATCAAGAATAAATTTGATTTAAATGTGCTCTTCCTTGAGTTTATGTTTAAGACTGCTAATTTGATACTAAATTATGCTCTTGTGTTAAGAAAAACTCCAACCAAGCATTGGGACCACTTTAATGAGGTGCCATCATCAGTTAAATCATTGATGTGAGATGATGGATAGGATTGCAGAACTGAAGACAGTGTTATATAAAGTGAGCAAATTTAAAACTTTATAGATGCATTAGGACTCATTTACCGCTATCTTAAGAACAGTTTTGCATAGAAAAGAATATATCTAAACACTGCTATCCAAAAAAGGAGAAAATTGAAGAGTTTCTTATAAATTATGTTTTCTCTGTCCAATGAAAGAAATACCCATCATAAACATGATGACTTCAATTTTCTGGACCTCACATGATCTGCTTTTGCCCTTTCAAGATAAATTTCTTCAGGCAAAAAAATTCATTTTCCTCTGCCTTCAGGAGGCGCACATCATACTTAGGTACTACCATGCCTCAAACATTCTAACTGGAAATAATATTTCACTCTTTCTGTAATAGAAATCAGTTTATTGCTTTATAGTTTAATATAGTATTAATGATTGAGGTGAACAAAAAAGAAACGAAATCTTTCTGGTAAAAACAAACAAACAAACAAAAAAAAACCAACACAAACTGTATCATAAACACTACCCTCTCAAATATTTATTTCTCTCAAATGTTTATTCTCCTACAGTATAATTGAATAATTATGAGTCCAGTATATCAGGCACTGACCTTCTGAAACTAAATTCATATTCCAGGTCAAATCATCTCACATTCCTGTGTAGAGACAGGAATCAATGGTTCCTAAGGGTCCCTCCCATCTCAGGATATTTTATGATTCCCATCTTTCAGTTCCCACCATTTCAACTGCCAGGTCTATTTCAGACTACGAGCAGTTGACAGAAAGGCTAGCCTCCTCATAGATGTTTGAAAATAGATCAACAAAGTATGATCTATCTACACCTCTGGCCTCTACGTGTGACTCCATATGAAATATAATGTTAAACCTAATGGACCTGTGCTTTGTAATTCTACAGTAAATTCCAGAACTCAAAGAAACAGACCACATAAGCACTTGTCCTAGAGGTTAATATGTTTAGTTGCATAAATAAAATTAAACACATAGTGTGTAGGAGTACTTATTCAGAAATCAGCAGATAGATCCATCAAACTTGAGGTATGGAAGTCATGAGTTTCCTTTACACTTTAACTCACAGCACTGGGTTTCTACCAGTATCTGTAAGTGACTTGCCAGTTCATTTTAAAATACTCTCCTAGAAAAAATGAATATCTTGGTTTACTATATCATACAGTAATTTGGGAAGTATTGTTTGGTTTGTGCAACTGCAGATGTGAGAAAATACTACAAAGCAAATCACAGACATGTTACACTTTTTAATTAATAATTAAATTTCCAGAAACAATTCTAGTGAATTGTCTCTAAAACGCTATTTCTGCTCAAGTTCCTGAAATAATAGCAGGACATGATAATGCATTTCCTGCTTACTGAATGAAAAAGAAATTGAATTAGCTTAATTAACATGCACAGGGTTTTCCTCTTTCAAAATCTGTATGAATGCTGTAATATAATATTTTTTTGTGTGATGTCTTGCACCAGATCACTAAGTTACAGAACATTAACTTTAGAAGGTTATTCTGAGAGATGCTCAAAATAACAAAAAACAAAGGGCCATAGAGACCAGGCATGACTGACTCACAGAATCAGCTGCTGAACTCTATGCCTCCTATGGAGCAAGCTTTGCTCCTCTCAAATTAATACACTGATTGAAGCTTTCTCCAAAGCAGTCCCAAAAAATCCATGTAAAGAGCATGTATATCTTTTAGGTATACATGCACACATAGAGAGATGTGAGGACTGTCTCATTTGAGCCCTCCACCAAAAACTAGGTATTTTTGGTGGTTTTCCCATCTCTACAACAGGAAAAGGTATGTTCAGAAAATAGATCATCGTAGCTTAAGATGGTTCTGCAGATTTGCCCACTGTGGGAATAGACTGCAACTCAGAAGGACTTGACATCTACACTTAGATAGCTATATTTAATATTATAGGGTTTTGTTTTTTTTTTAAAATCTCACTCAAGGAAATTTTCCTATGTGTTTTTCTTCCCTGTCCATTTGTAGCTTTAGCGTGATTTGTAGCTGCCCTTCCCTGAAACCCTCCACACTCAGTGGGCACAGACTCCTTCTAGCCAGGGCTGCAGGCATTTCTCCAATACAGACCATGCATCTCTGTTTTCCTGGAAAGTGCTGACAACTCTCATTTCTTGATGGAGCTCAGCCTTTCATAAATTTCTATGAGGAAAACTGCTTTAATCTTCAAGTAATTTCCATCAGAACATTTCTCCAACACTAAGGTATTTTACTTTCATTAATATGTAATTCCAAATAATCTAAATCCAATGGAACATTTTTACACAACAAGAAACATTTTCCACTGGGTTTATTTATGAAATTTCTCTTCCCGTTATGCCTTGGCAAATCTACTTGATAGAACTCCTCTCATGAATTTCACATATGCTGAATGCTAACAAATCTTTTCTAATTTTTAAAAGTACTTAACAGCTCTCTCTGCAACAAATTACCCAGTCTTTGTGCCTTTGTGGTGCAGTCCACACACCATGGGTCTCGCATTTACAGTCATCTACCAATGCACCTAAACGTACATTTCTCTAACTCAACCAGTTTCCTCTTTGAACAGTCTCCCACAGAGAATCCATATGCAGCATTTACCTTCCATAGTCATATGAATGAGAATCCATATTGGTACAGAAGTTCTTTTTTGTCTGTTTTAAAAAACTGACAAAAATACCATCATCACATGGACTGCAAGACTCTTCAAACTCAGAGAAAATGTTAAGACCAATGGATTTGCTAAAAAATTCCCATGATTTTGACAGGTTTTCTCAAGGACAAAATGTTGGCAGTTATCTCTTTTTTCTTTCAGAATAGAAACTTAAAGGGGCATAACAGATTGCATGGAAATTAAAGTAGACTAACAGTTAAACACGATGGAATTAGTGGTACAATTCCCAGTTGCTTAAGTAAGGTCAACATTTCAACTCAGATACTCTTGTGGCAGTTAGAGATCTTTGTGAAAATTCTTTAGCTTGTTAGCTGAGGGAAAGCTCATCTTGATCACTTATGAATATCTGCAGAGTTCATGGCTTATAATACATCTAGATTGTCTGTGTGATTAATTTTTATTTTTATTTTTTGCTGTTCACTGATTTCTTTTTCTTACACGACATGTTATTTGTTTCACTTCAATGTCTGAACTTCATCCAGACATTCCCTTGCAGAGGAAAAAAAAAGTGACTTGATTCCCCCCCACAATGTGATATTTTATAGAAACCTTTTCCCACATCCAACTTTAATGAAACAGAACAAAGACAAGTCTGAATTTTGTTTTAAGAAGTAATCCTTTGATGGCCCAATTTTCTACAATACATAGCTTTTCTGTTTCTTTTTATCTTAAAAAGAGAGAAAAAGCAGCACATTTAAGCAGACATTTATCTTGCCAGAAGAACTGTAAAAAAAAAAAAAAACAGTACTATTTTAAATATGAGAGCATCTAATCAAATGGGTAGTTGACTAGACAAAAATATATTTTCAAACATAGCTACTTAATCACAGATTTTTCTTACGCAGAAGAACAACTATTTAGTACTTCTCACACACAAAAAATCACCACACTTTTTTTTTTTCTTTTTGGAGAAACATGCTAATTCTGCAGTACTTTTGCAAGCAAAGCTGTCATTGAATGTAATGTACTGAATTTCATAGGAAATTTGAGAGCTGGAACAATATATTAAAGCATATGTTAGGACTTCTGACCTAAACTGTTTTATCGGTGCTATTTCAGTGTTATCGTCATTTATACATCGTATTTGGAAGCAATTAAAGTCAAACCTTATGTTCTATTTAATTGAACTAAATCAAAACATGAACTCTGCTGTACTTAGAAGCTGAAATAAAACAATTTTTGAAATAATGAGGTATGTTTGTTGCAGAATTTCCATGTGACTTTAAAAGGGGAGTATTCACCTAACTGTTCTGTTTGACTTTGGAAATCTCTCCTGTGATCTTGAAATGCATAAGAAAAGGAAGGAAAAGGAGGCAGGAAATCATAAAAGATGTGGCTAACTTGGTCCTGCATTTATATGGAAGGTCTGAAGGTGTTTGTCATTAAAACTGGAAAGTAGATTTTAGTCTGGTTCATAGCTTTATCTTTTAAATCAGAGCTTGGGAACAATAGCAATTGGTCTTTCAGTGGAATTCTGTTTTTATGCTACTCATAAATCTGTGTCTTCATTTCTTCTACATGAATCGCATAACTAAGGCAGATCATTCCCTAATGCACAGTGGTGTTGGTCCAGCCCAGCTTTTGGACACTGGTGTAGGTGAGCTGGGATTTTGGCTACTTTCTTCCCTCAGTAACAGATTTCACACTACCACACTCCCTCACTAACAACCTAAGTCATTGCTTGTATTGATTCGTGTAACTATCAAAGAATATAACCAAAAATAATAATCTGTACTTAGCTATATCTTCAGATGTTTAATACCTTGCTTCTGATTTATTCTGTCTATCTGTAAATTGGTGGAGTGAATAATGCTCTTGGACTTCCTACTAGACTGCATCTCAACAGTGTCCTACTGACCTACAAAAGAAAGACTGGGCTGAAATCATTCCTGCTATTACTTGTCCTTAGAGCTTCCAAGGAAAGACATGTAAGACAGAAATAAACAGTAGCTCACAACTGACTTTGGCTTTTCTTCACATAACGTAGGAAAAAAATCCTTCTCTGGAATGCATTTATCCACCTGAAGAATGAATCATTCACCTTAGAAGTCTCAAAAGACATACATCACAAATGTTGATTGAAAAGCGTTAAACACAACACTTCTTTCTTGGTTATTCCTACATCTAAGTGTTATAGCTAAAGCCAGAAAACTTGATTACTCATTTTTGAAAGCAATGTCAATATTAAGAGGATACATGTAAAGAAATGTTCATGTGTTTTTCCCACTTTTCTATGGGTTAACATAAACTATAATTTAATTATACATATCCTAGTTTGTGAAAAAACTGTTCTGGCTTTTTTTTTTTTTTGGTCACAGTTGGGATATCCATTACAAGAGATTCTGAATAATTTTGATAGAATCTGTCATTTGTCCTTCTATTTCCTTCTTTCCCTTTCACGGCACAAAGCAGAATTTGGAGCTAGTATCGTTTCAAGTAAATGGAACAAAGCATCACATTTTGAGATTATATACATCTTGGTTAGGGAGAGAAACCTACTCCCAAGGCATAGAAATGAAACTCTTCTCCTGCCTTCTGCAGCTTGTGACAGTGTTTTGAAAGAACAGAGTTGATGACAAAGTGCACACGGCTCTCTCTGCCACAGCTACTCTGAAATCAAGGGCATCTTCTTAGAAGCCCTTCAGGGATCTAAATATGCAAAGCGCTAATTGTTGTATTCTCACACTTGAGGATTTTGTTTTTATTTCCACTGGATATGAGATTTCAATCCTCCACTATTTTTCTCCTATGTTATAACTCTGAGTAAACTAAAAAATAAATATAAAAAAATTGTGTGTATTTCACTTTTTCATGTACATCCAGAATGTATTTTGAGGATATGTGGAGTTATGTTGGACTGTATCTTTTTACATTCACTAATGGTAACTGTCCCAAAATGCTTACATGCTTCTGACTTTGCCTAGACATACTCTATGAATTTTGTGATCTCATTGTTTTTACTCTTTTTTCCCAGCCTTGTTCTAATGAACAGGTAAACGACGCCATGGAGATGGTGGTGTAAGAGATAGGAAAGATATTGTTATAATTTCACTCTAACTCCCATTTTACGTATTTTCCACTAGCTATAGACAAGTTACTTCTAGTATTCCAATCTGAAAATCAAAGATTATAATACTTATGTACCATACAAAATCGTGACAATGAAAACGATACTTTCAAAGAATCACTAATATAATTATAAATGTTATCCATCACTGGTTTGTTCAAGATGAGCTCTTTAAGATTTCTTACATCATACTTCAGCCCTCCCTCAAACGTCCCAGGCATTACTACTATTAACTTCACAGAAACAAAACCATATGAAAACAGTTTTTCTCTTGCTTTTCCAGAAGTTTGCATCTTAGCCTGTTTGGCTGACTCTATGCATCTCCAAATCACAGTTAATTAAGATATTTCATGCTGAAATCACAAACAGCCTGTGCTTTCACTTGCAATTTTTCCTTTATGTAGCCTTCACAATCATCTTGCTGCAATGAAGACTTCTAGGCATCTTGAGGCTTGCTTATTTTCCCCAGATAATGCCATGACCGTAGCTAAGGGAATTTAGATGCAGACTCTGCTTACTGTGGACATCCATTGTCGAAATGACATTAGGGATTACCATGTGTGTACGGCCAGCCAAAAGTCCAAGGCTTAAAAAAAACTCAGAGACATCTTTTTATTCTTCTTTTTTTCTTTATTCCCTTTTTTTCCTTTTTTTTTTTTTTGTTTTCCCCTCTGTACCTTCTTAGCTTCCTACAGTTATGCTGGTGGGAAGCAGCCATGATATAGAGAGGTGGTTTTAAAATCAAATGCTTGGCATGGATTACTGGAAATGTATCTTCCACTGTCTTTATTTTTTTCACACCAAGATGTTCTTTCTTTCTCTGAAAAACTAATCTTTCTGTTTGTTTTTTTTATGTATAGAAGACATTCCTAGATGGCTGTAGGTCTCATAAAATAAATAAAACAATTAGAAAATACAATTACCATTCAAAAAATAAAATATAAATGAACTGTTCGACCAAGGTTATTGAAAGTGAAAGCATTCAACTTCTAAATGGAAGATCAGCTTCATCAGATCTCAGTACAAGATGGATTCTGGTCATGCTCCTGTGCTTAATGACTTTAGGCTCTGACTATTTGATAAGAAAAGCAGGTTTCAGAATCAAATGACATGAAGGGAGTATTGTTCCTAAATAATTCCTTTCAGTTAAGACAACACTTAAGAAATGGTTTAATACATAAATAAATACATCTTTATAAATATTTTAATATATAATTTTCTATTTCGGTAGATCACAAATTCTAATGTCATAATATTATTAATTACTTATGAATCTCCACTATAAAATGGGCCAGACATTAACTCAGATTCCCCGGGCAGCATGATCTGGTGGGTGGCAAGAAGCCCATGGCAGGGTGTTGAAACTGGGTGATCTTCGGGGTCCCTCCCACTTTGGTGGATTATGATATTATGATTAAGCCATTATGATATGATGACATTAAGATATTATGATTTGGCATATTTAAAGAAAAATGCAGATACACCAAAGAAAAGCACCTGATTTTGAAACTGTGGCTAATGTATACACTTTTCCATATTTATAATATCAAGAGAAGTTTATTTCATTCAGAATATATTTATAGAAAAAAACATGCTGTTGTCTTATAGTCTGACATTCAATGTGAGAACGCTCATCTGGTCTCATAAAGCATATTTACCACCCACAAAATATTGTTTCCCATGAAATAATCACATTGTGAGTTCTGTGATTAATGATCATCTCTTTCATAACTGTATCTGTAAAAAATCCTAACAAAATTATGTACTTTTCTGCAAAAGGAGCTCCTAGGTGCTATCCCAATAGAAATAGTCTGTAGGATGTTAGGTAAGGTGCTTGGCCTGACCTGTCCTTCTTGAGCCAAAGAGCCATTAGGTAAACAATGCAACCTTTCATAAAAGACTGAAATTGCCTAACATATAGCATATTCTCTTATAAGAGTGAAATTGCTAACTGGCATTAGAATCAATCAGTTTGCACAAGTGTATAACTAAATTGTGTTATTACATTGTCGACTCAAATAATGTCAGAATCTTTCAATCATAGTAATCTTTCACGCTATTTCCCAATACACAAAAAGATATCAGTACAACCCACTGATTTAAACTCATAACTGCAAAGAAAAACTGTTTCTCAAAATTGCTGATTAAATCTCAGAGCAGCTGTAAATGTTAGGTTTATGCAATGCTTCAAATCTTTTGACATGTGATGAGATTTCCTCATTTCCCTAAAAATGTACATTCTCAAGGTAAATAATGATTTCTGTACTTGGAAACTGACTAACACAAAGAAAGCAGTAATACAATTTATTTTTAAGTTATCCATCATTATTCCTGTTTTCTCCTTGTCAAGTTTTCAGGTCTTTCTGTGCCTCTATCTCAAGCAAGTATTTCCACAACTTCACAGTTTAAAACAGGAGTGCAAGTCCTCTCATTTTGTTCTCTCACATCTTTGGCAGGAATTGGGCTTCATCCATACGGCAGTTCAAAATGGACTATCTATAATTGGAATTTCTACTGAGCTGGGAAATATGCTGGTGATGGTTTTAAAAAAGAGGAGAGATAAGAAGGGAGCTGAGATTGGTTAGTTGGCACCCTGTTATCTCTGTGAACGGACCAACGGTGGGTGTACTGCAGGGCCTGGGGGGGAAAGGAGGCAGATCATTAAACAGAATTTGTCACTGCCAAATATTTTTCTTTATCACAGTCATCAGAGAAGATTTAAAATAGCTGTCACTTTATGTTCAAATGGACCTCTCCTCAAAAGAAATGCTTGTTTTTCATTTTATTTGTAGACTGTAGGGCTGACCAAAGCATAGCCCTTCACTTCATTGAATAGTTCAATCAACCAAATGAGCAATCCACTCTATTTTCCTTTCTGTTATTCTTCAACATTAAAAGAGACCACTGAAAATTAATGAAACATTTAACATCTTGATGTAAATAATGCAAGAGCATGTCCCTCCTGATCCAGATGTACATAAGTTAATTTGCTGTAAAGACTGCTATACCAATAACAAAGTATTCTATCTATCACTTCAGGCATTATGTAAGGCTAGCAGCTTCTATGCTGGCATTTGCAGAAACAAGCAAAATTAGTTCAGAACAGTCCACAGCTGTGATCACTGGAGTAAAACTCAGGGTCTAGGGGCTGTGCAGATACTGTACAAAGCAGCTGTACTTCTCTACTGGTCCACTGGGCCTGATGCTAATAATTTTTAAATGGTCTGTTAGTTATGACAGTGGCCTCAAGCTACCTCCTATTTCAAATCCTATTAACATTTGTGTACCTATAAAATATCTTCGTGTCTTAATTAGCATATATTTTTTCATAATTACCAGACTGTTGCTATTAAAAAAAAATAAAATAAAATCAGTAACAATGGTTGAAGAATTGGTGGAGGAAATATGACAGCTGAATTGTGCACCCAAACCAAATCAATCACACAAACACAGATGTGGAGAATGACTTCTGTACGTGTGCTGTGTAGGATCAGCCTGATGTCTTAGGATAAGGGATTGGTATTGCTTATAGGCATATTAGAAGAAGGCAGAACACTGTAGGCAGAATTTTTAAGAAAACCATATAATTAGTCTTTTATTTTTAGTTCTAAAATAAAATAATATTAAAATCATTTTATCACTTTTGATGACTCTAGCAGGATGTACTAAAAAAAAAGCTTTAATAAAGCAAGTTCTTCCTTTTCTGAGATCCTCTCTTGCCTACTTTAGGTTCTGTCTCAGAAAAAAAATCAACAGAAATAATTTTTTTCTGAATAAGGTTTGCAACAGAACATTTTTATACATATACAATAGCATATTTCTTAAAAGTACTTCTACCATTAAAATCTAACAATTTTTGGTAGTCCAGGGCTATCACAACATGTATTTAAAAACAATAAAAAAAAGAAGTCACATTAAATACATCTTTATAATGTTTTAAGATCTACAAATGTCTACATACAGAAGACACATCGGTAATTAGATCCCAGAATTTTATTATATAAATACACAAATACCAACAAAAATCAACTTTGGTAAATAATCATTTCACAACTTCAGGAAACATAGATTATACTGTGTAAAGCCTGCTGCAGTGAACCAAATGTGTAATGAAATATTGATAGCTTGCACCTAAGCTCTATCAGTCAGAAATAATGTATGGAGTAAAGCATTACAGCAATGAGGGAAGTGGTTTAGTGGGTGTGGTGGTGAAGGGTTGATGGTTGGACTAGATGATCTTAGTTATCTTCTCCAACCTTAATGTTTCTGTGATTCTATGATGCTCCCATTCTATGATTTTTCTCTTCTATGCAGCTCTGCAGAATCAAACTCACTAGCCTTAGCCTGATTGATTTGTTTTGTTCATAGGCACACAAAGGAACAAAGATGCTATTAAAGCAATGGCATAAAATATTTTTCACAGCTCGATTGGAAGTGGAAGAGTTGCTGAATATGAGAAATAATGCACAAAATCACAGAAAACATGTCTTTTTAAAACCTTCATTTCTCCACAGCTTTTCTTATTCTATTTTTATGAAATTTCCACAGTACTCATGCTTCTATAGCAACATAGCTCAGGAAAGAAAGCGTTGCTGCCTGGCACCAGCTATTCCTTTGCCAAAGATCAAATATAATCTAGAAAGAGTCACTGCACTTCTTTGCAGGTTTGACTAGTTTTACTGTTTGTCTCACTGAAAGCACACCAAGGAGCTGCACAAAATCCAGTCCTACTAGCATAGTTCTTGTATTTTCTTGATTTCCAATGTTCAGATCATCTACTTAACTTGTTATTCTTTGCTCGATGATTCTTCCTCTACGTACAATACTACTAACAGATAGTCTAAACAAACCAGTCACATAATTAGCTAGACTCACTCCCTCTAGATTGAAGAAGAGGGATGCTTATCTGTTGGTGGACTGTGAGAACAGGGAAGACTGCATCTAGAGGCCTAAATGAATCTCAGTTCCTTGTCTTATCTTGAGTGCTGGCAAACTCAGCAAAACCCCACTGGATTTTCTTATCATGCTACTTTTCATCCAAGCATTTGATTATGATCAAAATTCAGGAAACAAAACAAAACAAAACAGAACAAAAAACAAATTTTAAACTACCTGGTTGCAGGGTAGAAATGGAGAAAGGCTCACAGAGCGATTCAGACACGGAAGGTGCTTGTGAGGGTTCTGGTCCACCTGCTCACAGCAGGTTCAGCTCTGAGGTTTGACCAGAATGCTCAGGGCTTCACCTGGTCAGGGACAAAAACCTCCAGAGTCAGAGACTGCACAGTCTCCCTGAGCAACCTGCAACACAGCTTTACTGTCCTCATTGAGGCAATTTTTCCCTTATGGTCAGTCAGATTCACCCTTATTTCAGCGTATTTTCACTGTCTCTCATTTTGCCACCTTGTTCCACTTAAAAGCCCATCTACATCCGAGGGATGTCCTCTCCACAGGCACTGGGGGATGCTGTTAGGTCCCCCACAGACAACCCAGGCCAAGCAATCCCAGCTCCCCCAGCCTCTTTTCTCAGTGGTGCTGATTCTTTTGACCTTCTGGCTCTGCTTCTGTTCACACAACCCAGGACACTGCTGACAAATAATCAAACACTGGTTAATAAGCACTCTTCTGTGTTTATTATTGGTTAAAAAGTGCTTCTCTGCAAGACATCACAATTTTCATTGAGCTCTATAAGCAGTAGTTAACTACCGTGAACGAAGCCTGCATAGCTATTAAAGCCAAAATAAAACACACAAAATGTCCTTAAAAACACAGGGCATCAATGGCAATACCAATGAAGATAAATATACATATAGTTCTGAAAATACGAGCCTAGCTATATATCACATTTGTGCTCAGTAGTCATATTTTTTTACACTGTGCCAAATTTGGACCAGCAGTAACTGCAAAAAGGAAATCAAATGCTTTCTTATGCACAGCTGATCTTATGATATAATGTTAGTAACACAATCAGGAACACGTTTTAGTCCAAATCACTTACTGAAAACCAAAATACAGACTGACCATTTGTTATTGACTGGGGGCACTATGAGGTGAGACAAAACCGCAACTTCAATTGATTAAATAATTGTATTGCCATAAAGGCTGAGGGACAACATCACAGCCCTCTGTGCAGTCACCTTGTTTCAAAGTCAGTGGGATTTGCTTGTGCTCACATAAGGCCAGAATCTACCCTGAAGTCATCCCTCAGCATCAGGAAATAAAACATGTATCAATGAGTGTATTAAACAACACTATTGGATTATTTGCCACTGTATGCAGTGCAGCCTAGGGCGTGTGTCTAGACATGTCAGAATAGGGTTGCCAGCTTGCTATGGAGGCTGAATTTTGTTCTGCTGTACTATTATTCATTTATTGCCACCTCTTCATATTACCTAAGTAAATGATGAAACACAACTGTGGACATCAGTTCCTGTACAGGCATAGCAGGTACTTCATTAACAAAATTAGACTACTATGTAAACATAGGGATTATGTTAATAAAAATCTCTGTGCTGTATTTAATGGTGAGACTGGGAAAAAAAAAAAAAGGTCTTTGATATATACTTTGTCAATTTATCACTTACGGAATATCACACAAACATATATCACATGCAAGAAAAGTTCAGATTCACCAACAGAGGAAACAGGGAATGGTGGAGTACTGAAAATCTGAAATGAATTTTCTCTACGAAGGATAAAACTTGACCTGCACAGAACACTTTGCCAGGACATCAGATGGTTAGAAATGGTTCTGCTTAGAAACAGATAAATGAAAGAAAACAGCATCAGAAGGAACCACCAGCACTTCAAACTCCTTCTGATGTTTTGTCTGATACTGGGTATTTAGCACTGAGTGCTGTGTTTTGATTTACACTCATCAGATTTGGTGACGCAAGGCTATCACCATCTTTGATCATAAAAGGTCCTCTGCAAAAAAAGCAGAAAAGCGCCTAGTTGTTTCTGTGATAACCCTGCAGCAAAGAAGTAGTAAATAATTTGTACAAAACACATAAGTTTACTTTTAGTGTAATTCCAATCTTCTGCAAAATGCCGAGCAATCAGGAAATCAAGCAGCTACTGAGATGTGCCTTAAGCAGTGTCTGATACTGAGTGCCCTCTCTTATCTAGAATGCTGCCAATTTTTTTGTGTTATTGTGTGTACTGTGTAGTCAAAAAAACAAAACAAAACAAAAAAAAAACATATCCTCTCTTTCTAAGTCTACTTTCTTCAAATTACGTCTGCTCCCTTAACTGAGTTTTTAAATATATAATAGGGATAAAACATAAGATGATACAGCAAGAAATATAGAACACAGATAGAGGTAAAAATATATTTACGTGTATATCTTCAAGTTGTCTGCTATAATAATTTGTTCTGTATGCCTACAGGAGAAAAAAAATTAGATATTTGACTGTGCTGGATTTTTTTAAGCAACATGAAGGTTCTTTGATTGCATATATTATTACTTACTGACTTTACTTTCCCCATTGTTGTTCTGTACATCTTATAAGCTTAAATATGTAAAAAAAAAAAAAAGGGAATGCAACAAAATAATCTGAAAATGATAAAAACATATAACGGAGAACTAATGGCTTCATTTTTTATCAATAAAGACTGAAGGGTAATGTCACAGAGTACAGTATGACAGGAAAATCAACTTTTTCTAATGTTACCTAAAATCGCAGAATCGTAGAATAATTTAGGTTGAAAAAGATCTTCAAGATTATCAGATCGATCCTGCCCAACCAAGTCCTTACACTAAACCATGTCCCCCAGTGCCATGTCTACATTCCTCTTAAATACTCCCATGGATGGAGACTCCATCACTTCATCATTTCTATAAAATCAAAAGTCTCTGTCATTTTAATTACCAGAAAACTTCCATGTTTTCATTAGTAAATATAACTTTTTATTTTTCAAATGATATCAAAATGGTTTCTGTTTGTTTGTTTTTTAATATAATCCAGAAGATTTTGTTTCATAACTGTCTACCTATAATCACTTCCTTTGTGGGCAATTTTTCATTCTCTCCTAAGAAAGAGCTCTGTAGCCAGACTACTTTTCCCATAATGGACCACTTTCCCTGGCCACTTGGCCAGTCTCTACAGAAGTTATAGTCTAGATGGATGAACAGTGAAATCAATCTTTTTCATTTTCCAGCGCATGCCAACAGATACATCTACATGATTTTCATCATATCTGAAGTGATTAGTGTACTCACAGAATGCTGCATAAATGCGACAAAAATCTCTACAAATGAGGCAGAGACAGGAATTTTGAACTTGTGGTTTGGTCATAACTGATGCTAGGGCTACTCAAAACGCTAACATGAATTGAACAGTCTAACTTTGAAAAACATGCAACTCAAAATACACCTGACCATAAATACATAAATATTATATGTACATGTATGTTCATTACTGTCAGAACTTGGAATAAGTACATCAGAATATCAGTGGTTTTAAAAGTATGACAATATGAAACCACATTTTTTTAAGACAGAAACAGCTGATTTGGATTTCACTATATACCAGTTCTTCTGTGGTAAAGCTTAAGTGAATCAGGTTTTGAAACACTTATTAAATACAGCACCGAAGTGATCACATTTTTAGACTTGGAAAGATGAAACCAGATACTCCCACTTCAGTGTGTGCTTTGCTCAAAAACTGTCCAGAGATGGACTTGACAAATGATAATTCATACTGTTAAACTTTCTTCACAATACAAAAGCCTATGTGGCTCCCTGAGAAAACTTAGCTTCCAAGTCTAATTATTCCCATTTTCAATATCTGTGAGTTTTACTTGTCCTATTGACAGATGAGTCCTTTAACTTTTAAATGATCTATGATTAAGAAAGAGGAATAAGCTGAAACCATTAGAATAAAGGCTAGCTTGTGGAGTAAGGAAAAATGTAATTTTCACTGAGGAGTAAAATGCCAGTCTGGTAAAGTTGTTTTATGTTGTTAAACCATAGCTGTGGATAAAGAATCAGGAGAGTAAATGTTAATATTGCGCCTATAAAATATGTTTACTTTTGAGAGAAACTGTAAGATATGTAAATTCATTTAACAGAAGTGCGAATGTGAATTCAGTAGGGTAACCATACTAATGTCCAACCAAATGTCTGAAGCTGAAGAAAACAATCACATTTCTGAAAAACATGAAAGAAACTCAAGAAGAAATATTGTTTATTCCTGAAGGTAAGAAAGCAGAGCAAGTAGAATCTTGAAATTGATAATGTTGTCCAGAAGAGTAAAAGAGGCACAAAGAGAGTTTGGGCATGAACCAAGTTCATCAGAATATAAGAAGAGGAAGAAGTGAACAGGAAAAGGAAAAAAAAAACAACACTTGAGAGTATGAGGGATGGGACGAAGAAGTGGGGGGAGAAGTCCTGTGTTTATTTCCTGCCCTTATCTCGACTGAAGAGATCTGTTATCCCATTTTCTTCCCCCATTCTGTTGAAGACTGAATGAGAGACCAGCAAGGTGGAAGTTCATCGTTTTGCTGAGGTGAACTCACTACACTCTGCACGAGACTCTATTTTAGCTTCTTTTTTTAAAAAAAAAAAAAAAAAGAAAACGTGATACAAAATAAGAATAGATGGGAAGAAAGAGGAGAAAGAAAATTCAAAAAATAAAATAACTTTAAATCTACCACCATCAGAAAAACTTTCATAAATGATGGAAAACTAGTAGCTGCTTGTCTGCACATGCTTAAGTCACAGAAGAGTAGGAAAAAAAGATATTAAGGTTTGCACAAATTGTAAAATGAAGTAGGATAAAGTGAAACTAAGGCATAATTTAAGATGAATACAAAGGACTGATGCTTTAATTTAAATGTATGGATTAGCTGCCCCATAAGCAAAGACAGCAATACTACTGCCTCAGATACCTACAGTTGCAACTAGAAGACCAGAAGGATTGTGAGGGGTAGAAAAAGTGACACTGACATGAAAATATACTGAGCGATGAAATCTACTGGAATCCATCCCACAGTATTGAGGCTGAAAAGTTCCTAATGTACTGTGAGTTATTGTCTACTCTGTAAAAAAAAAAAAAAAAAAAAAAAAAAAAAAAGAAACCTGGTTTTGTAATGCAGTTAAACTGAGTTAATTCTCTTAAACTGCGTTATTTCAGTAGACAGAATTCATGAAGACAAAAAAAAAAAAAAGTTTAATATTTAAGAGAATCATTCATTTGTACAAGAAACAACAATGATGCTGGATAAAGTGTTTTACTTGGTCTGCCTATACTAATTAATACGAAATTTGGTTAAATAAAAATAAATAATAACACAGTTTGTGTTTGGTTTCAGTTGTAACAAAAGTTCTGTTTAATCAAATCTGAGAGAGATGAGCAGGTATGTTTGCAACAGTTGTTCTTTCAGAGAAAAAAATAGAACTGTGAAGTTCTTTCTAGTCTCCAAAGCTTAATTAAAAGTAATGTATGCTAGAGCCATAGCTTCTGGTAGCACACACATTTACTGATCTAGAGACAATCTGTAGCACTCAGTCCATAGGCTTTGGGGAACCCATGCATTATAGGCCCAGTGCAGAATCCTGCAAATCCTGACCATGACTGTCTACTCACCTCCCATGAGCAGTCTACTATAGCTGCAATGGCTTCCATTTCCAGTTGCTGCCTGGTGTGAATTTGCCACCTTATATAAATAATTACTTGACTTGCAATAAGTTTCCTAGATAGTCCAGTCTCATTTAACACTCTTGCATAAAACAGAGCTCATCTGCCTTACAGGATTTTTTAGGATTGTTTTGCAGAACAACTTTTTAAATGTAAACCATATTTAAATTAATCCATAACAATGGACTTGAATTTCTTTTATTTTATTTTCACCACTATTTCCATAAAGGTCTAGTTACTTCTTGCACTGATATATTTCTAATCTCCTCTTGGGTATCACTGCAAAGCTGGTTCACGTTACTAGGACAACAAAAAATACTATATCTTACAGTCCGGGGTTAATTCTCTGATGAACCTAACTGCCTTCTGTGCTGTACTAAAGCAACACAGGCTGGTTACTTAAGTCAGTGAAAATGAAAAGTGTTTAGCACTTTGCATGTACAGTCCTTTATAAATAATATATAAAGGTCAAATAAGTTATTTATTGTTTGTCCATTTTATATTTGCCACCCTGTTTCATTAATGATGGTCTGATTTTCAACTGTTGTAAATTTAAACCAATTGACAAATGTTAATTTACTATCAGATGAGAAACTGCAAAACAGTGAATGATACTTTTGCCATTTTCAGCTCAAATGTAATTGTCTACCATATTCACTGATTCCCTTACTTCCACAACAACTGATATAGCTTTTTCCTTATATTGCTCCCCTTGTTTTTCCTCGCTCTTTTTTGCTAATTTGATTGCTCAAACACTGTTAGGTAAGTCATGTACTGCTTCTTCAATGATGGCTCATCTCCACTTATTAATCTCCATAAATCAACCTAACTCACACAGTTTCACAGTATCACTCACCATGACCAAAAGGAGATCTTTATTTTCCTCGAGAATCACTTACGTTTTTCTATACAGTTCTGACACAACTCAACAAATTTTTACAGAATCACATGTTCTGTAAAGGGACCTCTGAGGTCATCTGCTCCAACCCCTGCTCAATTAGGGTGCCCAGGACCGTGTCCAGGAAGCTTCTGATCTCCAAACAGCAAACTCCACAGCCTTTCTGGGACACCGGTGCCAATGCTCCAGTGCTTACACATGCACAAAACTACTTCCTGATGTTCAGAAGAAATTGCCTGTGATCCACTCTGTGTCCATTCCCTCTTGTCCTGGCACTAAGCACCACTGAGCAGTCCAGTTCTGACCCCTTTGCCCCCTCCTTTCAGGTATTTATGGACGCTGGTAAGATGCCTTGGGGTTCCTCTTCTCCAGGTTCATGGGAGAGGTTCTCCAGGACACACATCAACTTAGTGACCCTGTGCTGAAATATCACCAGTATCTCCAGGTCCATCTTGTACTGTGGAGGCCACGAATGGACATAGGACTTCAGGCAAGCCCTCACCAATGTCTAGCAGAGGGGAAGGACCATGTCCCTTGGCCTGCTGTCAGTGCATTCCTAACACAGCTCAGGATACTATTAGTCTTCTAGTGGCAAGGATGTATTCCTGGCTCATGTTCGGCTTGGTGTCAACAAGGACCCCAGGTCCTTATTTTCACCTAACTCACTTACACAAGTCATGTCTGATACTACTATTTATTTTTTTTTTTCCATTTAAACTAAGTCATCTTTTCTCTGTCCTCCTATTGCTCCTTCTCAAACTCTTTTTCACAGGGATGTCTGCATGGAGGTATGTGCAAGAGTCATCTCTGCCAGTCTCCCTGACTCCCAGACTTTTCATCACAGCCTCTCCACTGAACAACTAGTAATGATACCCTTATTTATGCTCCATTTGTTATATTTCTCCACGATAAGGCCTCTTGTTTTGACTGCAAACTACCCTACTCCTTGCTGGATTTCTCTATGCTTTCAAAAGGGCATGTTGGAACATCAATGGTCTCCACATCACTTTAAGCCAGGAACTGATGGAGAAAAAAAGATCAGAAGTGGCCAAGTATGCAATGTATCAAGTGCTTCACAGTGATTAAAACAGAAGACAGCATGTTCCCATGTGGGACTGGGAGGCAGTGGAGTAGGAAAGTAGGTGCAAAACTCTGGAGCAGTTCATACCTAACGGGAGCTTTTCCAGACCAGCACAGCCAGGGCTTGGTGTGAACGTATTTCTTGGTGTCAAACTGGCTTTGGAAGCATCCTTCAGCTCCCATGACTGTGGGTTTTATTTACTCAGCAATGCCTGTAATGGGCAGCCTCAACACAACTCTACACATTGCACTGCCAAGGGGTTGCACATCATCTACTCAAGAGCCACAGGTTGGTCACCAACTTAGATGGATTAGGGCAGACAGCAACAGCTTGAATACTGCCAATGTGTTAAATTTAAACCCAGACAGTAGCAAACCTATAAATAATGAGATATTTGCTAGCATCAATCTGACTCCCTGCATATTACATTTGTTCTCACTGCTCTATGCATTTTTAAGATACAGGCTGTGCTGTCTCCTGTGTTTTCCGATGGGCTCAGTAAATTTTGTCTAGTACTAGAATACTAATAGTAACAATAATTATTGCACTACTCTTGTCTAAAATGCATACTGCACTAATAATTTTTCACAGCACCAACATTCTATTGTAATGAAATTAATAACTTTTGTATAAATCATTAGCAGTTAAAATTTATTTGTACTCTATAATTTGAAAATCTGAAAAAATTATAGTGCTAATTATTGTATACAGAACTTCTGAATAATGAGTAAATATAATCATTTGTCTTTTCTTAATAAAGCTGTATTTTCTCCAAAACAACACAAACAGACAAATAAGAAATTAAATCATTTAGAAGTATTAATTTTCAGCACTGTAATTTTTTTTTCTACTTTACTACAGTTTTATTTGTTCTCTTTAAGGATAATTTGCAACAAATAGATGATTATCACAGAATCACAGAATTGTAGGGGTTGGAAGGGACCTCAAGAGATCATCGAGTCCAACCCCTCCGCCAAAGCTGGTACACTGAAGTAGGTTGAACAAGTGGGTGTCCAGTCAAGTACTGAATATCTTCATAGATCAGGGCTCCACAACCTCCCTGGGCAACATGTTCCAGTGTTCCATCACGTTTTTAGTTATTCCATATGTTAGTATAGAAGAACTTCCTATGTTCACGTTTTAGGTATTACTCCTTGTCCCATCACTACATACCACCAAGAAGAGTCTGGTCTCAACCATCTGCCTCCCACCTCCCTTTACATATTTCTAAACATTTATGAGATGCCCTCTCAGTCTTCCTTTCCCCAAACTGAACAGACCCAGGTTACTCAGTCTTTTCTCATATGGGAGATACTTGAGGTCCTCTATCACCTTGGTAGACATCCACTGGACTCCTTCTAGGAGATACCTGCCTATTTTGGACTGAGAAGCCCAGAACTGGACACAACAGTCTAAATGTGGCCTCATCAGGACAGAACAGAGTGGAAGGATCACCTCCCTTGATCTGCTGCCACAGTCTTTTTATTACACCCAGTTGGAGATCTGTGATTATCAGTGTTCCTCAGGGGTCAGTGCTGGGTCCAGTCTTGTTCAGTATCTTCATCATTGACCTTCATGAGGGAATAGTGTCCCCCCTCAACAAGAACACCAATGATACAAAGCTAGGAGGAAGGGCTGACACACCTGAAAGCTGTGCTGTCATTCAGCAAGACCTGGACAGACTGGAGAGATGGGCAATAAGAAATCAGATGAGGTTTAACAAAAGCAAGTGCAGACTCCTGCACCTGGGAAGGAATAACTTTTATGTATCAATACAGGTTGGGACACGACCTGCTGGAGAGGAGTTCTGCAGAGAAGGATATTGGGGTCCTGGTTAATGACCTGGTAGGCCATGAGCCAGCATTGTGCCCTGGTGGACAAGAAGGCCAATAGGATCCTGGGGTGTATTAAGAGCGTGGCCAGCAGGCTGAAGCAGGTGATCCTCCCCCTCTACTCTACCCTCGTGAGGCCTAACCTGGAGTACTGTGTCCAATTCTGGGCTCCCTGGTACAAAAAAGACAGGGATGTACTGGAAAGACTCCAGTAGAGATGATAAAGGGCCTGGAGCACCTCTCTTAGGAAAGGCTGAGAGACCTGGGTCTGTTCAGCCTTCAGAAAAGAAGACTCAGAGATGTTCTTCTTAATGTCTTAAGTGTGGGAGTCAAAGGGACATGGCCTACCTCTTTTCAGTGGTCTGTGGGGACCAGACAAGGGGAAACAGACATAAACTTGAGCATAGGAAATTCCACACCAATATGCAAAGGAACTTCTTCACAGTAAGGGAGATGGAGCACTGAACACATTGCCTACAGAGGTTGTGAAGCCTCCTTCTACAGAGATATTTAAGACTTGACTGGACACTCACTTGTGTCAGCCAATCCTCCCTGTTTTGTGTCATCAACGAACTTATGACGCTGAAATGTATTTCCAAACAATTCGAGTCTTCTGATTGCATTACACCACACCTAAATTAGGGATGAGCAAAGCCAGCATGGCTGGAGTACGAAGGGACCCAGGTCTGAGTTGGAAGTGCAGCTTCAGTGTTTTGGCAGGTATGTTTCAGGTTTTCAACTGAAAGCAGTAAACTATTTATACCAAATGCTGTTTTCTCATAGCTGAACACAGCAAGGTTCATACCAATTTACTCATTAATGACGGAAAATCACTGTACACCAGCTAAGAACTCTTGTTTTCACATCTATCCATCCTTCACCACCAACATGGAAAAACAGTATGGTGGCAGACACAAGCATGTTACTACATCTCTTGATGAAGATGTCTCTCTCAGATGAGGATGATGACAGAGCTCTGTCACACACTGAAGACAAGGAAACATAACACATTCTAGACTGTAAGTCAGTGTACTCCAAACACAAAAACACAGCAGTTAAGTTAATGTTGATGCATCCTCAGTCTATACATATTGCACTACCCTTTCTAGTACTATAGCTGTACTAGTGTGCTGTGGGGAGCATGTGTACTGCGGTATGCCATATGCATGACTGGCATTATGAAATGTTTTAATGCAAAGATAGAAAGATATCTGTGTTCAAGAAATGCTTAGATGCTGTACTATGGAACATGGTTTAGTAGGGAAATATTGATGGTAAGTGGGTGTTTGCTCTAGACGATCGTGGAGGTCTTTTCCAACCTTAATGATTCTGTGATTCTATGGTTCAGTGAAATCATGGTAGTCATGTGTCTGCTTATCCTTGCAGAACACACATGGAAGAAGATAAAAAAACACATCTTTCATTCAGTGAGGTTAAAAAACAAATTGTAGGTGATGATTAATTCATTGGCTCATGAGAATAAAGTTATGTTGGGGATATCATCAGTCCAGACTGACTTTCTAGGAAAGCTAAACTTTATAAATAGATTTTTGCATTATTAGAAACAGAGCGAAAGGAAAAACAAAATAAAAATAAAAATAAAAATAAAAATAGAAGTGGTCAGGTCTTTTTGTGGCAGAGTAGATGTGGAAGTTCAAAAGCCATATTTATTTTACAAGGAAAGAGAAAGAGTGCAACAGGAGAAGAGCCTTAAGTCCTGCAGACTGGCTCCAATTCCTGTCATTATCTCATTGCAGACAAAATACTAATACATCTTTCCAAGCTAACACATTTTAGGAGACAAGAGAGAGTAACTGTTTTGGACAGGGACTGCTATTAGACTCTCTGATACAGATTTTATTCCAAATTTAATGCTCTGCCTCTGCATATCTATTAGAATCAAGCCTATAGGCATTAACTGAGATAAACAAAGTACAATATGTCAGATTGAATTATGCCATAAACATCCAATAAGATGTGGATCTCTGAGGTAATTCTAAAAGACCTCAATGACAGGGAAGTAAACATGATTAAGTTTAAACTGCAAACAGGTTGTGAAATATGGGAAATAGCATTAAAAATGAAAATATCTGTAGGGAAATATTATCGTTCAACTGAGCAGGTAGGAAATTTTGTGACACAAATAATTTTCGTGGTAGCTAAAAGCAACTTTAAAAAAGGAAGACAGACTAAACAAACTACTATGCATTCTTGTTTTCACCAACAGTTATTATCATTACCAAATTACAGAAAACACTGTGAAAATCAAAGCATCAGTGTATCATATGTTCTTATCAGTTGTTGCTATATGTGGTTTACTTGGCTAATGCTTCAGTTTTGCCTGTGACAAGTGAAAATATGACTTTGTTTTCTTCCCAATTTTCATCTCAGGAAAAGCAAGGTTGAAATGACAGACTATTCAAAGACAGTCTTTTGCACAGGAAGGGTCTACAGAAGAAATATAAAAATAAAAATAATAAAAATAAAAATATATTGTTACCTGACAAACCTCTGTCATCCAATTTATTACACTTAAAGACACAGATATATGTTAAAGATCTCCTAATTACAATAATAGACTGAAACTGAGCTTGCAAATACATACAGAACTATTGTCTGACTGTCCTCCAGATCTCTGAGTGAATTAAAGTCATGGAATTCCTCAGATACTGTTGGGATTTCCTCAGTCAAATTAGAGAAACTCTAAAAACTGCTTAGTTCTGTTTTCAGGAAGAAATTTGGATGCTCTTAAGGCATCCAGATCTGTGCGCCCTAATGAACCTATTTCCCTTTGCATCATCCTAAAGCACTTCCATTATCTTTTTCTGCCTTTGAGCTATGCATACCAACTCTGGCTTACAAGATATTTGGCCAGCTCCATACCTGGGGGCACTGTGGGAAATCTTTCAGGAGAACCTTGAGAATAGCAAACAGTATGCAAGCTGAGAGCCTCTATCTTATGTTCAAATCCACTGACAGCAGCTGTGTTGGATCCTCTTGTATGTTTCTTCTTTCCTTGATTTAAAGTGACTCAATGACACAGTCACTGCATCAGACACATACATGCATGAGTATAGCTAAAACCTGCTTAATCTTGACTGTGCACTGAGTACTGTACGTAAACGTCCTTCTCAGAGATCACTAACTAGAAGTGGTTTCAGGTTTGCTGTCTGTATGAGTATTTTAGACAGGAGCCACATTCAACCACACAGAAGACTTGGATGTAGCTTGCCCAAGATAAAAACCTAGAAGAATCCTAAGATTTCAGGCCCAAAGCAGCAAACTGTGATCACAGATTCATATGACTCCAAAACTCGGCTTCCAAGTTTGGAGGCAACATATACAGAAATGAAGCAATATCTTTGATAGATCCAGATTTAATTCCGCTAGGACAGTTCTGCAGCAACCATCCTGCTGCCTTCCCACAGTCTGAATTGGGGTCAGCGATGGCTAAGTATATCTAGCAAGTTTTCTTTCAAAGCTGAAGGAAAATACCTCATAGTTTAAGAAAAATGAAGTCATGTAAAAAGGACCTGATAAAGATAGAAACATCGCTGAAAGGAATGATTATTCTCAGTTGTAAGAGGAGAGTTTTCTCAGCTTCAGAGGAATAACACTGCACAATGTACAGTGACAGATGTGGCCCTGTATCCCAATGGACAATGCCACAAGACATCATGTTGACTATGCCCATTCCCATATCATTACACGTGCCTGAGTAGCAACATAATTGGGCACAAAGGAAATATGGGGTCTTTTGGAAGAGTCTCCTATGATTCCAGTAACTGAGCACCAACAGAACATTCTTCACAGAGCCTTTGAGTTCTGTGAAGAGATTTTGGGAAAGTCCACTTTCTTTACACTTCTGAAGGAGGTGCAAAAGAAGCTAGAGACCTTAGACACACTATGCTTTTATTCCCCTCAGCTTCTCTATAAAGCATCTCTGAAAAATGTAAAGACTGAGAAAAACTCTCCAGCCCCTTCAACAATGCACTTTTTTCTCCCTATTCCACTCACCTTGTAACTAAACAGCTTTACTTGTCCTTACTGAACAATTAAAAAAAAAAAAAAAAGATGATAAATTATGATTTAGGTCAATAATATGATATCTTTACATAGCATCATAGATGTAAACAGACAGCCCTGACCTAAAGACTTAATATAAATTAGGCTCATTGAATAGTAAAACATTGTATTTACAGTTAGCGCAGAACAAAATGATAGGAGGCTAATTGCATAGAATTATTTTTCAAGGACATTTTTATGGAGAAAATTAATGTTTACAAGACTATCTCTGCTGCTAGACCAGAGAGAGCTACAGTACCCTAGACTGACTGAAAAAAGATAAGAATTGAAATATATAATCTCATGACACGACATACAGATACATTTAGTAGCATTGACCGCACTGGAATTAAAATATGGTCCTATGGATATAAATAAATACACATTTCAATGGCTTATTTTTTAATATTTATATTTATTTTAAAGACTGAAATTCACAGCTAATTAAAAAAGCTACAACCCTTCATCTAAGATTGCAGACATATATTCACTTTTCAGGCAGCTGGAACAGTTGCAAGTACTACCTCAGGCCATTTTTTATCACCTCCATGTTGGAAATCACCATGACAACAGCAAAGTGAACTAAATGGAGGCCATGAGTGCTTACTAAACTCAGACTCTCAATGCAAAATCTTTTTTTTTTAATCTTAAATCAATAGTGACGGCATTTCAGTCTAACATGGTTGACTCCCCTCATAAACAAGGAAAAGGTCAGAGGATCAGGGAAGACAGCAGTCACCCACACAGCCTTTCCTGACAGTCAGCTAAGGCTGCAACATGGAGTTGGGCTACCGGTATTGAAAACATCGTCAGCTCACTCCAGAAGAGACCATCTGCCTTTGCCAGGGGATCTTACTTCACAGCCAGCTGGGGCCAAAGCTCCCCTTGCTACACATAAGCAGAGCTACACCAGAGTCTCCTGGCTTGAACCAGGGGTTTCTTTCCAATTTCTAGTCCTTGAAGGGCATTGACCACAAGTGAAGACATGAAAAACATGAAGACATTTCTTCACTAAAAATATATATTTTTTACTGTTCTCTCTACTGCATTCAGCTACATAATATTCACTTGCAATTACGTTCATACATAGCAGCTGGTTTAGGATTCAGCTTTCATTTCACTTGCAGATGTCTAGACACTGAAGCCATGAACATGAACTCCAGACCTACCTTTCTTCATTTTGTGTAATGTAGCCTTTTTAATATTTAACTACTAATATCATGAGCTGTTAAGAAAAGTATTTTCTCTCTATGGAACAGTAATCAAAACATATCCCACTTTCATAAAGATTTGAAAAGGTTTTTTTTTTTTTTTCCTGTTCACTGGATTTACACACAAATAATTGTTCTGATTATTTTGTCTCATGTTATCTGCCTGCAGAATAAACTCACGCAGCATTTTGTTGTAAAAGCTCACATCATCGATACGTTGCACAGGTGCATCTTGCTATTCTCCCATATTATAAATGAAATGAGGCATTTAATGATCCCAGAAGTTTCTCCACAAATATCTGTAAGCACAGAGTATTTTTATTTGCATTTCTTTCATTGCATTTGCAATTTCAAAATGCCTCTATCTCCATAACTGCAGGCAATACTATCTTTATGGGATTTTGTTTATACTACTAGTTTCTTGTGTTCTACTTGATGAAGTAGGCATATACTAGGGAGTTGTACATTTCACTCAAAAGCAACATGTAATGGGTTCTGAAAATAAAAACAGAAATATTGGAAGTTCTGCTTGCTTCAGATATACCATTCAGTGTTTTCTTTCTATCATTTTAAAACTAATAGTCAGCTGCAATATGCTCATACAAAATTGTACATAATTAGTTTCTTCTATGAAATAATCATTGTGAACAGTATCTGAAAGACCCCTTGCATGACAACTAAGTGGCTCTTAAAGCACTCTGAGAAAGGCCAAATTCTCAGAATGATTTTAGGTAACTAGAAAAAAATATAGTTACACAGTTATAAGGCCATTATTTTCTAGAAATAAATAATCTAACATCAGATATTATAAATGAATTGAAAGAAGAATATCAATCTTGAGCTTTTCAAGACACCATTGTTCTTTTCTGTTAAATCTGTGAAATAATATTTTTATATATATTCAACATTCTTACTCCATTATACTTTTTCCTATTTCTCATCATATCACCAGTACTCAAGGAAATAAATATAACTGTCTGAAAGGATGTTGATTTTAAATTACCAGAAGGAACATCATGTCTGACTACAGTTTATTTCTAAGCTGTACATAAGTATACATTTTTCAATACATATACAAATCTTAAGCAGACATTTCAGCCAATTGGAAAGTTAAAATAATTATCTGTGGGTTAAAGTGATGTTTCATATAACAATGAGCTTTGAATGTGGAGTTTAAATATAACTGTTCCTGATACCATTCAACAAACATGCATTTGTCTATTCTGTATAATATGACAACAGCATATTATATAAATCTGATGTTCTGTGATGATACTCTTTATTAAATGTACCAGCAATGAACTGTTTAGATGGCTGCCATTCAATTAGGATGAATATCAAACCTTACTCATATCAAGTAATCAAAATGTAGACGTGTTCTGATGTGGCTTCATAAATGCTTCTACCACTTTTTGATGGCAAAGGAAACCAAACTGAACCATTTCTACATTTGTTAGCTCTTCTGATTTTGCCCGAGCTGTTCTGTTAGCTTTCAGATGTAAAGTAAACCTTAATATTTCTCCCTGTCAGCTATGAGAGGATACCCGGAGGAGCTACCCTTTAAAGGATCTCCAAACACTAGCAATCTCCTGCTATTTAGACACCCATATCTCCAGTTCTTTACATTACACCAGTCTCTGTGACTTAGCAGGAAAAGGGTAATACTTTCATGCAGCTGATAGATGAGGAGGGACTGGCACTGCTGAATGCTCAGTTTTGCTCCCAAGCCTCCATCTAGGCTGAGTCAGCAGCTGCTTTATTTTAAAGACTCTTTATTCACCTACACTGCTGCATATTGTTAAGAGCTGTAAATTCCAATAACCTGTTAGAGGGCTGCTTAGAGAATAAAAGTATATGCTTACTTTGATACCATAGCTCCCAGAAGGATTAACAGGAGTTAAGTGAATGCATCTTAAGAGGGAGATCCTCCATACCTCCCTACGGAAACCCGACACGTCCACAAATAAAAATGGGAAAGTTGTCTGTGTGAACCACAAAGGTCACAGAGACTATGCCATCCTTTGCTCCCTCAGGCAAGAGTGCAGCACACTGGTCAGTGCATTTGGGTTGGGAGTCTGAATTACAGCAAGAAACAGCACTGCTGAGTGGGTACTGAAATTCTCTCCTGAGGAAGGGCTTCACTGCGCACTGACTCCAAACTAGGAATACAACTTCAGGTTCCCTGGTGTACACAAAAATGACATTTTCTACATTTGCACTGCAATCGCTTCTGACTTCATTCTTGTATTGCATGTGTTCATAAATCAGCACAGGGTATTGAACCATGCTGTTGTTTACTTAGTGCTGGTTGCTTTCCACTGGATAATATGAAGTGGAAATAAGGCAGATGACTGGTGCTGCATAACTGTGGTGATCCATCTGGTGACAACTGGGAGAAAAAGTACAGCAGATCAATTCATATGCTCACTAATGTCACACAGGATATAATGCAACTCAATAATATTTGTCTGTTGCAAAACTATTGCTGCCTGATTCCGCATCCTGTTCAGTTTATGAGCACTGGATGTGATTTCTTCTTCTAGATTGAATGCATGCACATTACACTAACACTAGAACTAACCAAAAAAGCTGACTATGAGAGAAATACCTTCATGGAAGGCTAAGGAATAGAGTTCATGAAGTGGGATCTATGTTCAAGATTTAGAGTTTATATTAATGCGGCCCAAAAGGAATGCTGGATCTTTTAGTATCCTTACAATACCTGTTACTAATACTCTTCTGTGTCAGAAACTTGTGTAGGAAGCATTATGGCAAAGCTTTTATTTTAGCAGCTGTATAAAGAATAAGTAATGAAAAACTGAACATTTTTAGTAACCTGGATATATGACAGAAGGGATATTGTAGCTGTTCAGGAAAATAGTATGTGTTTATGTTTCAAAAAAGCATAGACTTCATGGCAAGCATCTTCAGAGTTAACAATGGATAAAACATTATGCCATATGGAATACAAACAGTAGTCTTTTATTCTATGAGGGCATTCTCCAAAATTAGCTGTGAACTGAGTATTTGGCACGTTGTTGGAGCCAACCTCACAGAAACACCTTAATGATCACAAAGTGACAGATGCCAAACCTGCAAGAGTGAGAATGTGCTGCAAGTGTACAACATTGCTTATGCAGTTGAAGATCCGATGTTAGCAATACTGGTGGAGAGAACAGAGTTGCTCAGAAGAAGACATGAAGACAGAGTGGAGATAATAAAGGGCAAGTGCAAATTATTCAGAAGTTTCAGACTGCCAAGCAGGGAATACAGTGGAAGGACAGTCCTGTGAGGGGAATTGCACAAGGAGGCACATAATGTAGAGGACAAAGTAAGAGGGTGAGATGACTTCAGTGCTCTGGTGTGGGAAGAAGTATGGTGGTTTGACACAGGCAGGATACCTGATTGACATTCGTTCCTATTCTCTACTGAAACACAAGGTGTGGAGCTGGTGGAGTGGGTGGAGAGGAGGGCCATGAAGAGCACCCCTCTTATAAAGAAAGGTTGAGAGAATTGGGCTTGTTCAGAAAAGAAGGCTCTGGGGAGACCACATTGTGGCCTTCCAGTACTTGAAGGGAGCTTACAAGTACAAGGGGGGGCAACTCTTTACACAGCCTGATAGTGAAAGGACAAGGACGAATGACTTTAAACTAAAAGAGGGGAGATTTGGGATATATGCTGGGGAGAAAGTTTTTGCTCAGAGGGTGAGATGCTGGAACAGGTTGCTGTGATAGAAACTAAGGATGCCCCATCCCTGGAGGTGTTCATGTCTAGTTTGGATGGGGCCCTGGGCAGCCTGATCTGGTAGACAGCAAATCTGCTCATGGCATGGGATTGGAACTAGACTGTAGGATCTGTAAGGTCCCTTCCAACCTAAGCCATTCTATGATGATTCTATGATTTAACCCATTGATCTACCAACCAGCTGATTTACTTCGCAGTGTGCAGATTTTAGCAAAGTCAGGCTACAGAATATGAAAAAGGCTCAGTATGTTTACACCATTCCGTGTAAACCTCTTATAGAGAGTGAGTTTTATCTGTCTGCCTTTCATTCTGTCTGCAATTATGGTTAGAAATAAAATCAGGAACATACAAATAAGCACATAGTCTTACAAATAAGTCTGTGTTGAATATAGATTTGGGACACTGATGGGATACACAGCCAGACCTTAATACTGGAAAGGCCTCTACGTCCAACAGTGCAGACACAGTTATGGCAGCTTGTACAAACTGCAGCCATGGAATGAAAATAAACACCAAAGAGTTTCCAGATCAATGCTATAATGTACTCATCATCAACACATGCTAGCCATAAACCTCCTTTGTAAATGAGGTGTTTCTTCTTGTTTTTCAGCAAGTTACAATGAAGAAAACTTGCCAAATCTTCTTGTTCCAGGAGACTGATCATAAAACTAAGCTAAAAGAACTACTGCAAATTGAAGCTTGCTGCCACCTTTCCTCTTTCATAACTGACCATGAGTGTATGACACATTTCTGAAGGTATGTATCTTTGCAGGCCACTGGGCACTGACAGGGCACATAAGGTGGCAATATCAGAACTGCAAATATATACTTGAGACAATATCTGTGTAATTTTATTCTGTTTACATTTATCAGTCGATTACTAACAAATTTTACAATTTCCAAAGGTGTGAGAAAACAAAGAACAAGTACTTCCATTTTGTTTTTACTCCAATGTTTATTACTGCATGTGTGCAAAAATGTCAATTTTCTAGAGATTTTATGACAATGAGACAAATGCAGTACACACTCATTTGGGAGAAGTGAATATAACTGCACTATATCTCCACTAGTCCTTTAATGTATTTCCTTACTGATTTTGCAAAATTCAAAGCATAAAATCACAAGAATGTTTCCTGTAATTTAATTGAGTACATTACCATCTAATTAACATTTAATGTGTGAAAGAAAGCTGTGTGGAGAGGCAGAATGAACACAGTGAGAAAGAGAGGAAAGGTGCAGCTTTGCTAACTCTATTGAAAGCCATTTTTATTCATGAATACTTCTGCCTGCCTTGATTTCCTTCCTCTGTAGATACTAAAGGACAATTCCAAGTGCAGTCCTTGGAGGAACGGTCAGTCTTCAAGTTTTTATTCCTGTAAGAAACAGGCTCAAACACTACTACATTGGAAATATCAGAAAGATTCTCTTGATCTCAGTTCCTAGAAGCCAGAATATTGACCTTAAATGGAAAGAGAATTACTCTGTACTTAGCAGATTGTTGTGTAGGGGTGATAAGGTCAGGCTTTCTGCAAAACCAGACTGTTCAATTTCTTTCTGTGGATATATAGAGATCTACTCTACACAGTTTCATTCATTCTTCTCTGCCTTCTTACTGTGCTCTTCAAAATGTGAGAAATTGTTACCATTTGAATAATAGAATCATATTAATATTCTATTGAATAATAGAATCATAGTTAAGGTTGGAAAAGACTTCTAAGATCAAACACTATTGTATAAACAGCCTTTACAAGAAACTACTGGATGCAAACTACTAAAAAACTTGCAGTTAAAAACTTAGGCTATTTTCTTTGTTGCAACAATACAATTGTTACATTCACAAGTAGTGTACAGTTTGATACTACTACTAACCTGCCATACCTGCCCATATGAGCACTGTGATTTATTCATTCTTCTTTGGACTTGTCAATCAGTCATTTCATGTCTTACAGATTCATAGATTCATAGATACATTAGGTCGGAAAGGACCTACAAGATCATCTAGTCCAACCATCCTCCTATCACCATCCCTACCCACTAAGCTACTAAACTAAATCCCTTAGCACCTCATCTAAACGCTTCTTGAACAGCGCTAGGGATGGTGCCTCAACCACCTCCCTAGGCAGGCCATTCCAGTGCCTGACCACTCTTTCAGAGAAGTTTTTCCTCAAATCTAATCTAAATCTTCCCTGGCGCAACTTGTGGCCATGAACTTTCCCGGGGCAAGGACTGTCCTTAAGCTGCTGCACTGCCTAACAATGTGTGCCTTGGATGTTACCACCTTCAAATTACAGACATGAACAATAACACAGCACATATACAATCACATCTGTGACCTGTTGAAATGAAATCCTTGTATCAAACTGACTTTTTGGTAGTGAACAACAGAACTAGAAAATCAGTGTGATACGTTCATGATATGACATATCACCGTCTAAACATCTGATGACTCACATAAGCAGCTATCAGCTGTCTACTTTTCTTTATACTTCATATTTTAAATTCTCATTTTAATGGTCAATATTCAATATGTTTATACTAAATTAATACATATTAGCATCACGCTTCTGTCTAACTGCAAAGCTAAATTCATGATAAATACTATGCTTTCATGACAGTATATTTAGGAATAGCATTCAAAGATTTACAGGTTGTAACAGGTATACAAAGTAGCTACCAAGTACACTTAGAAAGATGTGAAGTGGGAACATAAAAAAATTTCTTGAGCTGCTTAAGTCCTCAAGTAAGTTATATTATCTACATGATGGTTTTCAAAGAGAAAAACTCATAGGGCAGAAAGATTATTACATACTTCACTGTTTGTTTTAGAACAATAATGTAGACAGTCTATACATACTACCAAAACTCCAAATCAAGAGCTACCAGGCAGTTTCAGCCATAGTCACAAAGATGTTATAAACCAAACGGAAACCTCAGCATAACCAAGACAGTCTTTCTATTTCTATACTACTCAATTCTCACTTCTAAAGATATTTTAGCTCCTGAGAATTTAAAGGGATCTAGCAAAAAAAAAATTAAAATACCTATTCCTCCCCCCCCACCAAAAACCCACTATAATTTCAGTTGTGTCCAAAATATGAGCCAATGGTATGTGGTAATAATTAGAAAATTGTATCAAATAATCCTTGAAATTATTATTTAACAGTCGGAGTCACATCAGTTTACCAGCATGGCTACACCAAGGGCTGGTCCTGTCTAACCAATCTTATCATTCTTTTTGATGGTCAGTGATGGATAGGGGAAAAGCCACTGATGCCATCTATCTGGACTTCAGTAAGGCCTTTGACACAATCCCCCACAACATCCTTCTCTCCAGATTGGAAAGATATGGATTTCATGGGAGGACTGTTCAATGGATAAGGACTCTGGAGAGTGGTAGTCAATGGATGGATGTCTGAATGGAGATCAGTGACGTGTGGTGTCTCTCAGGGGTCAGTACTGGGACCAGTGGTCTTCAACATCTTCATGAGTGCACCCTCAGCAAGTTTGCAGATGACACCAAGATGTGTGGTGCAACTGACATGCCTGAGGTATGGAATGCTATCTAGAGGGACATAGACAGACTCAAACAGTGGGTTCAGCTGAATATCATGAGGTTCAATAAATTCAAGTGTAAGCTATTGCACTTGGGTCATGGTGACCTCAGCTATCAGTACAAGCTGAGGGATGTATGGATGGAGCACAGCCTTGCTGAAAAGGACTCAGAGGTACTGGCAGACTGCAAGCTGAACATGAGCAGCAATGTGCCCTCACAGCCCAGAAAGCCAACCATATCCTGGGCTGCATCAAAAGAAGTGTGACCAGAAGAGTGAGAGAAGTGATCCTGCCCCTCTACTCTGTGCTACTGAGGCCTCCACTGGAGTGCTGAATTCACATGTGGAATATTCAGTACAGAAGAGATATGGACCTGCTGGAGTGCATCCAGAGGAGGGCCACAGAAGTGATCCAAGGGATGGAACCTCTCCTATGAGAACAGACTGAGAGAGCCGGGGATGATTAGCTTGGAGAAGGCTCCAGGGAGATCTGAATGCAACATTTCAGTATCTAAAGGGGGGTTATAAGAAAGGGACAGACCCTTTAGTAAGGTCTGTTTGGACAGGATGAGAGAAAGTTGTTTCAAACTAAAGGAGGGGAGATTTAGATTGGATATAACTAAGTTTGTAACAAATAGAAGGGGGTTGGGAGATATAGGAAAAAAATTCCGGAGATATAGTGGAAGTCCTGTCTGTGGAGACATCCAAGTTCAGGCTGGACTGGGCTCTGAACAGCCTGATCTAGCTGTAAGTGTTCTGTTCATTGGTGAGGAATTGGACTAGATGGCCTTTAAGGGTCTCTTCCAACTCCAGTGATTTTTATTATTTTACTCATATACTTCTAGCCAACACCTCAGGCTTTTCACGTCAAAATCAATGTAGTAAGACCAAAAACTCCCATCATACATTCTGAAGACCAGAAACTGCTTTTCCCTGCTTTGAACTTCCCACAGACACTCATGCTTTGCCAAAAAAATACAAAAACAAGATGTTAGAAAGAATTGCATGCCACTCTGATGTGGACCTGGCAGTACTTTTACAGTGACTTTGCACAAAGCTACACAGAAGCTAATCCATCATGCACATGTATGGCAATGAAAACCTGTATGGACTGATGAGGATACAGGGTGCCAGGTCAAGATGGCACACTGGGATATTTTAGACATACAGCTGAGAAAAAACGTTTCTGTCTCACACAGAAGCCAGACTGTTCAGGGCTAACACCTGCAACCAGGCTGCAAAGGGCTCCTACCAGGGAACCAGGTGCAGCTATTTAACAGATTCCCTAACAATCCTGATGCCCCTTAACTACTTTCAAAGAACTGTGAAGCCAAAATACAGAGTTCTCACTCGTCTGCATTTCAGCAGGGGATTGTTTTGTTTGCCTTTTTTATTAGATTGGATGAGATCAATAGTAGACACAAAGGTCATCTGGTTTGTATAATTTACTCCAAACTAAAGCCTGGTGTTACTTTCAAAATATAGTATCCCAAGGAGTTAATGTTCCATTTATAATATTATCACTAGAGTTTCTGTAATTAAATAATGATGGTTTCTTAACACCAAGTAATACAACATCACCTCTATTGTAACTACAGAGGAGAAAAGACATTCAAAAGCCAAGTCATATTGTTAAGTAGTGTGCACAGATATGAGAGAAATATCTAACTGAAATGCATATATAATAGAAGTTTCAAAAGGCAAAGTAACTTTAATAGTATCTCTGTTTTAACGAACTCATAAAGGCATTTCGTCTGATACTGCATTAATTTCTCCAGACTGAACAGGTATTTCTTTTATTACAAATGTGATTACTTTCCCTTGCAATAAGAAAACATTCATCTTTGAGTCTGACGATGAGAAAGGATTCAATTCAAGAGTGTAACTGTGCAATCTTTATGTGCTACTCTGTCTATGAAACCCACAACAGAGTAGAAGTGGCAGACATTTTTGAAAAAAATTTCAGAAGAATGTTTTCCTTTGTTCAGTGAAAAAACAAATTTCCTTACTTTTTTGTAAACAGTCTTTTAAAATAGTTCACACATTTCAAATTTTTGGCGCCCGAGTTTGAAAACACAAGTGTAAGAATAGTCCAAAGTTAAGATCACCAAGTAATTTTAATAGAAGACTTTTATTTTTTTTTATGTATTTACTTTTTTTAAGTAATCCCAGTAATCCTTTGAAAAAATCTGCCTTTTATTTCAGAAGTCTCATCAGTTACCTGAAAAAATATTTCCCTTTTCTGGAAACTCACACAGCACAAAAAACTTCATATGAATGGCTGATGTGATGTACATATGCACTATGCTCCTTTAAAAATTCTACCTCAAAGCTAACTGTGTAAAACGTGAATTTGTTAATTTTGAAACACAGGCACTTTAACCAAATACAGCAATACTAGCAACACTATTATACTGAATTACCAAATCACATTCCTTCTTCCACCTGGTTTAAGCAGTACTTAACTGAAATAGTCATCAAGGAAGATACAGCACACAGAATCACAGATTCATAGAATGGTTTGGGTTGGAAGGGACTATTAAGATCGTCCAGTTCCCAACCCCCCTGCTAAAGGCACAGCCATTTCCTGCTAGGCCAGGTTACTCAAAGCTCCATCCAGCCTGAATGGGAGGTCTGGATTCTGTATGGTAAATTTTGCAAATGAACCATACCAATCTCCCCACATGGTCATGTGACTTATTGAGTGCTTTTACCTCCTGGAAAGAAAATAAGTCAACAGCACTGGTCTGGTTATTCAACACCACTATCAACTACTGTTCCTGAGCGTCTTTTCCTACATCTATTTAGAAAAGCATGGCTAGTAACAAATGTATTACAAGTCTCCTCACACGCAGACTTTTCTGCTCAGAGACATTATTAGGACACCATATCGAGCAACATGTTTTATGCCACTGCATTCTTCACTGGTTACTAATGAACATGGTCAAATTGTATTATAATTACATATTCATGAATATACTACAAATGTTAAGTATTAAGGCTGAAAGTGTACAGAAAAGATGCTCATCTGTTATACCCAGTGGAAAATAAAAGCCATCACTATACTAATTTCTACCCTTCAAAAACTCAGGGCTTCTCAGAGTTTATTCTGATTTTCAAGTCACCTCCACTTAAGGCAAATGCTAGGACATTTCAAATGATAGAACATTTCAAATTAATTGTAATATTAATTTTAATGAACCTGTCTGTTAATTAAACTTTGTACATTGCCTGAGTAAAAGCATGACTGACATTTCAGCATTAGTAATAGTAATAGGCCATCAGTAATTAGTAATAGGCTATAGTAATATTTTACGAGACTGAATCTGGCAGGCCAACCTTAAGTCCAGGTTTGCCATTTCAGTTAAATAATGAATTTAGGTTTAGACAGTAATTTATTTTGATTGTCCTCTGTGAAGTCTACAATACGTTTTAGAGATCTGAGGAAACAAATACTTTAAGTCAAGCAGCTTCAACTCAGAATTGAATAAAAAAGTTTCATTATACTGTGACAGATTTTGTCCCTGTTGTAGTATATTGATGGGAACTGTGATTTTTTTCCTCAAATGCTGTCAGTTAAGGTATTCTTTTATTCACTTCATTGAATTTAGTACATTTTAAATCCCCCATGTTTTGTAATTTTGTGATTCGGCTTTTCTTTAGCAGCGAACTCCCAGCATTACTCAGTAGTGATACCACGCTTCCCACCGCCTGCACAGGTTAACGTTACCACATACTGTCTTTACCACATCTTGCAAATTGAACCTCTCATCTTGAAAAAACAAATTCACTTAAAAACTCTCCAAGGTCTGAGATCTTGGAATAAATGTTTGTATACATATTTAGCTCTTTCTTCTCAGATATACCGATTGATCTCCCTAAGCTCTCCCTCATCCAATGCTCTCCCTCATCTACATTTAAAACAACATAAAGCAAGACACATCCATTTGCGGTAGCAGCACTGAGATGAGCCACAACCTGAATTTCCACATCCAGGATTGTGTAGCAAGCTGCTTTTACTATTCCTGGTGCTGGCGAGCTATTGTTAGTTACAGTCTCTTGTAAAACTGACATGATCAGGCAGTCTGAATTATTGCCCAGAGCTACTTACGCTGCCCTCATTTAAGAACTGTATGCAAGCTTTTCTGATTTCTGTGGCAAGCCCAAGTGCTAATAGCATTTGGCAGCATATTTATTTGATAGCTCTTTGCAGTTACAGTAGTCATCACTGCAGAGATATGACATTTACTATGGCCTCGTGTTTGACTCTGTAAAAAAAGAAAATACTTTGCATATTTACAGTGTAGTAAATATTGACTTGCTGCTAATGATTGCTTTATGTTTTGATATTTTCTAACTGTGGGTTTCCTCACTGCTTGTTCTATCTCTTCATTAGGAGCACTGAGTAATATTTAATTGCTGCTTGAATTCAAGAGAAGCCTGGTGGAGCTCCACTGTCATTTTTTGTTTAAATATATATTATCTTGTCAGTCAACCTGGCAGAGTACAAGATTGTTAATTTTATACTGCAGACACTTTGATGTATATTTTATATGTTTTAATTACAATTTTAGTCAGCAGAACACATAGAGATGCAAGATTTCATAGTGCATGACTAGAGAGGCCTTCTAGAGCAGCCTTCTAAAGAGGCCGCAAATGAGTTACACAACTCTTCTGTTTTTGACATCACCTCCAAGCCAGAAACAGTACTCTTCAATATTGTTCAGTTCAATTTTCTCAAGTTACACCAGGGGATGTTTTGTTTGGATATTTGGAAAAATTTCTTCATTGAACATGTCACAAAGCTTTGGAACAGGCAGCCCAGAGAAGCAGTTGAGTAGCCATCCCTGGAGTTACTTGTGGATGTGAGGCTTAGGGACATGGCTTAGATGCAGATTTGGATGTGCTAGTTTAATGATTGAACTTGATGATCTTATAGATCTCAACCTAAGTAATTCTATGATTCTGCATCTCTATATTCATCCAACAAACATGATCAAGTATGCCACTTAGGCCTTACAGCGGAGTGTACTGGTGTGTACTGCTCCTGGTACATGAAAATCTATTTCATTTGTCAAACATGCAAATCTTCATTGTGCCATCACTATGACTCTCTAACAAAATGCAAGGTAGAGCTTTAACACCCAGACTATAGAAATCATGGTACACAACGGTGAATGACACAAAGAATAGCATGGCAAATAGGAGAGCACTCTAATGATTTAAACCACGTACAGATAGTCAGCAAACAAGTATCAGTTCACAATGGTCTAAGATGCATGGCTAACATTTGTCAGTCAGCAAAATGAAAATGTAAGATATAATTTTAGTTAATATTTTACTTACTCTTTTAAAACCATGCTTTATTTTTACGTAGAGATTTCTGATTACAGACGTTTGTCTAGATTATCATAAAAATATTTTTATATATTCAAATCACATATTACAGTAACACAATAATCACTCCCTCCAATAAGTTGCTGAGTAGGTTTCATGACCTGAATTACTGTAAGTGTACATATATTTCCATTAAAGACACCAGGACTCACAGCTCACTCAGCTACATTTTGGTGGGAGTGGGTTACTGAGTAGGGTTACAGTGAAACATATGCTATATTTCCCATTGGGAAAGCCTTAAGGTTATCCCTCAGTGGTTTTCATTGGGCAAAATCCTTCTTTTCTAGAGACAGACTCTACTTAACTGCCCTTGGTAGCTGTGTGATGGAGTCTAAGCAGAGACTATCCAGGAGCCCCAAGAGACTTTAAGCATCAGAAAACCTCTGTGGCCAAGATGATATGCCTAGTAGTATGTCAGATGCATTATACAATCACAGCCTCACTGAATCACAGAACCATAGAATGATTTGGGGTGGAAGTGACCTTAAAACCCATCCAGTTTCAACCCCCTACCATGGGTTGGTTTCCACCCACCAGATCAGGCTGTTCAGGTCTCCATACAACTGGATCTTGAACATCCTCTGGGATGGGGCATTCACAGCTTCTCTGAGCAGCCTGTTCCAGCACCTTACTGCCCTCTGAGCTAAGAATTTACTCCTAATGTGTAATCTAAACCTCTGCTCTTTTCAATATAATGAGCTGTTTGTATGAAATCATAGGAAATCATGTTTGTAAGACAGTTTTTTAATTACTTTCAGTTTTAAGGTCTGGAAACTACAGGCAGAGCATAGCTTCAGACTGTGGTGCAACAGACTCACTGTTGCACCTCCCAGAGCAAGACTGGGATTATCCATGTCCAGCAACAGAGTAATTCTTCCCAACACAAAAATTCTCCATCACAAAGAACAAATGCTTCCACTTCCCATGGTCTCTGGGATTATTTCCTCCAGTGTCCAGGGCAGCTAAGGAGGAATTGAGCTGCAGTCCTGCACGTCCCCATGACTGCTCATGCACATCAACCTGGCTGCCAGCAAATGGTAGAAGGCCAGAGAAAAATCATGTCCAGCTACTCCATGCAGACATTCCCATAAACATTAACAAATGGAGCATGCCTGCACACAGCCTTTCTTATCCTTAAGATAAGAGCCCTTCCTTCACTTACAGTGACTTCACTACAATTGTCAGACTTGTGACAGGACAATCTTCTTCATCACTTAAGTGTGACATATACACACATTCATCCGACAACTGTATACATACATTTACATATGGATGTCGTCTGCATTTTTACTGAAGGTTCTAAAGGAGCCTACCAAGCAGATAAATGGAGACAAAAGACCCACATGCTGAAGTACCTAGTTTAAAACAGAAAAAGAAGCAGAAGTCCCTTACATTTCTCTACTCCAAAATTTATAGATCCACATTGTAAAATGCTGCAACATGACTTCTGAAAGTACAGGTGCACCACTCGAGACAGAGCCTATCTCTTAACAGGAAAGAGATGTAGCCCAGAAGTGCCACCAAAGAACTGCTGATAAAAGGTGTGGGCTAGATGTCTTTTCCATGTTACCTGTTCTCACCATGTAAATTATAAATTTGTTTAAAGCTTTGAGGAAAACACAGAAATATATGTCTGAAAGTGGACTCTCAAACTGGCAATAATGAGAGAGAATTCTTCCTATGAATGGAACAACCTCAACGTAGTAAGAAATGATTCTCTCCTTGGCACTAATCTCACAGGACAATAACAGCAAATAAACAAGAAAATTCTCACTGAAACCAAACTGAACAAATTGAATGGAACAATAATAATGAGTGACTTCCCTTGTCCATTATTTCCACAACTGTCCTAGGTCAAGGATACAGATTAGGGGCTAAATGAAACAATGACATTTTGATGGACTTCTTGTGATGTTAGTACTAGAATTGCATTCACTATGCTTCCAAGTATAAGCAAGCATCCTTCCTCTGCATACTTCTGTGCAGTATTAGTATAACCACTTCTGACACAATATGATGAACCAAGCTGCTATGTGTTGCAGTTAAACAAATCACACTGTATTGCACATGGAAGAATGTTTGTCTTCCAAGCAATTTCTCTTGGCTTCCTCAATCATCTGAGAGACATGCAGATCACAGACAAGATGTTTCCTCAGATTAGCTGGTCAACTGAAACTGATAGGTGATTTTACACTCAGTTAAAAAACTAGGTATTCCTTATCCTATACATACATGGTTTAGTTAGATTGAAAAAACATTTCCTTTTCTATTTTGAAATGACAATGAAAGACTTTAAGTGGAATACAATAGAGTTCTTAAAACAATAAAACAGTAAGTTGAAAGCTTTGTTTTTGTGTTTAAATGAATTACCAAGTCATCATTTTTAGAAAATAATTTGCTCTTAAAGACAATCTTTGGGAAATAAAATGATAAACAATAGAAATATAAGCTAGAAAAGTTAAATGAACTTCTCCAAAGCTTCTGGTTGTTCTGGGACAAATAAAGGTTTGGATTAAAAATTCAAAAGAGTGGTGATCACCATCCTTTAAGATACAATTCTTATCTACCTTTAATTTAATTTAAAAGCTGAATGGAAACCAAAAAATTGTCTACAGTAGCATGACTGATGAAATACTTGCCAACCACTTTAGACATCTTTGGTACAAGGGCCAAAGATTCTTTGGGCAAACACTGCACCAACTATTCACCCTGCCACACACCCTATCCAACAGGAAGCTTATCACACCTCTTTTCTCACTTATTCTCCCTGAGTATCTTGTGGAAAACTGTGCACACACAGCTGAAAGTCTGCAGGAGAATAAAATTCATCTCACCAGTTAATGAATCACCAGTCTTGGGTGGGTAGCATCAACAGTATCAAACTGCATGAGGAGAGGGTTAGCTTGGATATCAGGAAGAATTCCTTCAAAGAATGTTCAAGCATTGGAACAAACTACCCAGGGAAGTGGTGGATTCCTTATGCCTGGAAGCATTTAAAAGATGTGAGGACTTGGCACTAAGGGTCATAACTTAATGACTGGGCTCGGTAGGGCAGGTTGGACTAGATGATCTGGAAAGCCTTTTTCCAACCTAGATTGGTCTATGATTCTTTACATTTCTATCCTGAGGCATGGCTGTGTTGTGGATGCTAGTAATGCAGAGCTAAATGTCCATGTTGACTCTGCCAAACTAGAGCAATGTGAAATTAGGTTTTAAATCCATGGACTTGTGACAAAATGGCTTGACTGTCCTCTCACTGGAATGACCACCTATGGGTTACAGTCACCCTGAGAGGAAATTTTATCCCATTTTTTTTCTTCTCTCTTTCTGTGGTACCAATTGCACTTTCAGAATGGGAAGGGTTAATCTGTGGCCTAAAGTATGCACAAATGGATGCCATCACAAACACACAATTGCCCATTATCACCAAACTGTGATAAAGTGAGAAAAATAACTCGTCAAAAAAAAAGGTCTGCTGGTATATGTCAGAAAAGAAGACAGAAAACAGTTCATTTGCTTGACTACTAATTCTGAGGGAGTAATGAGTAGCAAAACCTAAATGTAGACAGATTTGCATTTGTAGGTGAAATATTAACTTTCTATAACAGAGCATATCAGTTCACTTTTTAAGCATTTATCTGTTCATCCAAACTCTAATTTAAATGGAAATATTTTTACAGGTCATATGTCTGCCTTTTGACTGTAAGGCTAGAAACTGATTTCTTGAAGCTTTCTACATCACTCTTGAAGAAACATTAATTCCTTGAAGAATAAGGAAAATACTGGCTAGACAGACTCAACACAGAAGTCTCACTTCTTTACTGTTCCTAAAGTAAACTAGATAGAACATTACATATGTATGCAGGACCTTAAATTGCATTTCTTTTTTCTAATTCTGGTATGTACTATCAACTAATACTGCACATCCCTGTTCATTAGTGTTCTGCAGTGGGGTCACATTGGAAAGACCTTTTCATTACTCATGCACTGCTTGTCAGCACACAGACTGGAGCAAGATTACTAATACAGCTGTCTAATTTTACTGAGAATATTGATGTAAAATCCTGCTCAGCCACTGCCTGCGCAACCAGAAGCCAGTCCGATAGAGAAAAAAAATCTCGCATTTGCTTTTAGAACATCATGTGCAATAATTAGGAGAGGATGTGAGTGATTTCTCTTGACATATTTGTAGCCTGCAATGTTAGTCTAATACCTTTATATCACAGGTTACCATATTTAATTCTGAAAACCAAAATTCCACTAAGGGAAAAAAACATGACTAACTTTGTAGAGAAAAAAAAAGAAGAAGAAAACATTAGAAACTGTACATTCTAGCCATTTTTCTTATGCCACTACTAAAACTTAAGACAGAGCTCTGGCTTTGTGTTAATTTACATTAGCAGAAGTTCTGTCCTCTGGCTTATCATTTGGTCTGGTATAAAAAAGTTGAGCTTTTTTTTTTTTTTTTAAAATGGCTTTTACAACATAAAAGACTACTGCCAAACATTAATTGGGATGATATTAAGTGTTGCATACAAACATTCTTGTTCATTCTAGTTGTCTTCTGCTGCTTCTAAATGAGCCAACAAAAAAAGCCCCCAGTATCCAAGCAATTTTCTCACCTACCATGGGTGTCTTCCTAATTAGGCAGATGGTGATAAAGTACAGAGTCGGAATAAACTATAGAGAAAATAAAATGCAAATGATCTAATTACACTGTCTGTCATCAGGATTATTTCTTGTTCTCACTGAATTCAATGTTCTATAAAATTGAGGTTAAAGCAAGCACATGGATTTCTGTTGTTTCTCAAGGAAAGCAGAGTCCTTAACAACTCTGGCGGAGAACTGTACCATTCCTGAATAGGACTTGTACAGCACAGCACTGCCCAGCTCAGTGTGCTGCCTTGCTTCATTGACATTACATAAAATATTGTGCCTACTTATTAAATCATTTGCATTTTTGGTCACTCATGCAGACATGCTAATATCCTTTAAAACTGTTCCAGGTTTACTTATCATAAAAGTAAAATTTCCAAGAGGAAGTCTTCAAACGGTCCCTGTGCTTCAAATTGTAGTGAGGTTGTTCCAGGAAAAGAAGTCACAAATATTACAGATTGTTTTACTCTGTCATTTTGAACTTCTTTTTAATAAAATCCCACCTCTACAAAGTACTCTGACAAATCCTGAATGCCCTTAACAGCTAGATTTTTTTCTGAATTTGAATTGACCCAGCAGTCACAAAAACTTGAGACTACTTTAACATAGCTGAATAATTGTTAACAGCTACCTCTATTGTCTGTGTAATTCACTGTGACCCAGTTTTACAATGCTACTGCTTTTGTTTGTTCAATATACCGAAGACAGTGTTATGTGTTTTGAAATTATTTCGAGGAATATGCCAATGGGTATCACAGAATCACAGAACTGTAGGGGGTGGAAGGGACCTCTAGAGATCATTGAGTCCAAACCCCGTGCCAAAGCAGCTCCCTAGCTCACGTTGCACAGGTAGGCATCCAGGTGGGTCTGAAACATCTCCATATACGGAGACTCCACCACCTCTCTGGTAACCTGTTCCAGTGGTCCATCAACCTCACTATGAAAAAGTTCTTATGCATGTTTGTGTGGAACTTCCTGTGCATCAGTTTGTGGCCATTTCCCCTCATCCTATCACCACACACTGCTGAGAAGAATCCAGTCTCGTCCCTTTACCTCCTTCTCCTTAGACATAGATCAGATCCCCTCTGAATCTTCTCTTCTCAAGGCTGAACACATTCAGGTCACTCAGCCTTTCCTACTAAGGGAGGTGTTCCACATCCTTTATCATCTTTGTAGCCCTCTGCTGGACTCTTTACAGTAGATCCATGCTTTTTTTTGTACCGGGGAGCCCAGAACTGGTCACAATACTCCTGGTGAGGCCTCACCAGGGCACAGTAGAGGGGAGGATCACCTTCCTTGACCTGCTGGCCACACTCTTCTTAATACACCCCAGGATCCCATTGGCCTTCTTGGTCACCAAGACACACTGCTGGCTCATGGCCAGCCTGTCATTTACCAGGACACCCAGGTCCCAGTCCTCAGAGCTCCTCTCCAGAAGGTCATCCCCCAGCCTGTACTGGTGCACGTGGTTATTCCTCCCTAGGCGCAAGACTCTACACTTGCTCTTGTTAAACCTCAGCCAGTTCCTCTCTGCGCAACTCTCCAGCCTGTCCAGATCTTGCTGAATGGCAGCAGCTTATCCCACATGCCAGCCATTCCTCCCAGCTTTGTATCATCAGCAAACTTGCTGAGAATGGACACTATCCCCTCATCGTGGTCAGTGATGAAGATGTTGAACAGTACTGGACCCAGCACCGACCCCTGAAGAACACTGCTAAATACAGGCCTCCATTTGGACTCTGAACCACTGATAATAACCCTCTGAGCTCTGCCAGTCAGCCACCTCACCGTCCACTCATCTACTCCACACTTCCTCAACTTTTTTATAAGGATCTTGTGGGAGACAGTGTCAAATGCCATGCTGAAATCAAGGAAGACTACATCCACTGCTCTCCCCCCATCCACTCAGACAGTAATGACATCATAATCAAGCATGGCCTCCCTCTGCTGAACCCATGCTGACTACTCCTGATAACTCTCTGATCTTCCAGCTGTCTGGAGATGGCATCCAGAACAAACTGTTCCATCACCTTTCCAGGGACAGAGGTGAGGCTGACTGGCCTCTAGTTACCCGGACCCTCCTTCTTGCCCTTTTTGAAGACTGGAGTGACATTGGCTATCCTTCAGCCTTCAGGCACCTCTCCCATTCTCCAAGACCTCTCAAAGATGATAGCAGTTTAGCAATCACCTCTGCAAACTCCCTCAGCACACGTGGATGTGTGGAGGGATGTCCAATGGATTTACGTACTTCTGTGTTGCAATGTACATTGAGGTTGCAGGGTACTATTATATGAACAATAAAGTTGTACAGAATCACAGAATATCCTGAGTTGAAAGGGACCCACAAGGATCAATGAGTCCAACCCCTGGCTCCACGCAGGACCTCCCAAAATCCATACCTGATGTCTGAAAGCACTGTCCAAATGCTCCCTGAGCTCCAGCAGCTCGGGGCAGTGCCTTTTTCTGAAGACGCAGGAGGAAAACTCTCTAAGTAACTTATTTTTCAGTTCTTTTGTGATTCTGAAAATAAAAACAGTAGCTGCCATGGATGGAGATGAAATCTCCATCATTTGAAAAACTTAAAACAGTTTAATGAAATTACAAACATGGTCAAATCCATACATTTGACTAAATGATATTTCTAAGAAAATATTTTTAAAAGTTTAATTGGTTTGCCTGGTGCAGCTTTCTGCATACATTTTGGAGAAGCCCCTGTCTCCTTGTGGTGGTTTCACCCTGATGGACAATTCAACTCCATCAGAGCCACTTTGTCACTCCGCCACTCAAAAGAACAGGAGGACAAAATGGGATATAGAAAGGCTCGTGGGTTAAGATGAGGACAAGGTGATCACTCAGCAATTACTGCCACAGGAAAACAGACTCAGCATAAGGGAGATTAATGTAATTCATTGCTTGCTGCCAATAGACAAGTGCAGTGAGAACTAAAATAAAAGCAAATTCAAACTAAAACCACTTTCTTGTCAGCCACCCTTTCCTATCTCCTCTCCCTGAGCACTGGAGAGGAATGAGGACTGTGGTCACTCCATAACGCTTCGTCTCTGTTGCTCCTCCGTGGTCCTCTGCCCCTGCTCCAAGTGGCTTCCTCCCAGGGGCACAGTCCTTCCTGAGTTGACCCCATGTGGGCTTCCCATAGGCCACAGCTCTCCCAGCACTGTTCCAACATGGTTCCATACCACGGTGCCCACTCACACAGCCTGCACCCAGCACAGCCCCATGGACGGCAGCTCCCCCAGCCCTCCTACCCCACTGTGGGCTCCTCTCCATGGGCCACAGCTCTGGCCCAGGCAGCTCTTGCAGGGGTACCCACAGGCAGTGGGTATCCTCCTTTAGCCCTCATCCACTGCTGCCCCGTGTGCTCCTCCATGGCTGCACGTGTAGATGCACACTGTACAATGCCTGTGGGCTGCAGGGGGATATCTGTGGTCCTCTCCTGGGCTGCAAGGAACTGCTGCTCCGCACCTGGAGCACCTCCTGCCCTTCTCCTTTGTTGACCTTGGGGGTTGCAGGGCTGCTTCTCCCCCATCCCTCAGAGAATCACAGAATCACAAGGGTTGGAAGGAACCTCTAGAGATCATTGAGTCCAACCCCCCTGCCAAAGCAGGTTTCCTACACCAGGTCGCATAGGTAGGTGTCCAGGCAGGCCTTGAATATCTCCAGAAAAGGAGATTCCACAATCGCCCTGGGCAGTCTGTGCCAGTGCTCTGTCACCCTCACCATAAAGAAGTTCTTGCACACATTCGTGCGGAACTTCCTGTGCTGCAGTTTCTGACCATTTCTCCTTGTCCTGTCTCCACACACTGCTGAAAAGAGTCTAGCCTCGCCACTTTGTCCCCCACACCTCAGATATTTATAAATCTGGATCAGGTCCCCTCTCAGTGTCGGTTCGTCCCCAGCCTGCATCAGAAAGTTGTCTCAGCACATTGCAAGAACCGTCTGGACCGTGTGTAGTGCCTGGCCATGTTGCTCATCCAACAACCACTCTCCCAGTGCAACTCCACCGCACTGTTTCCCTCCCTCCAATCCACTCTCCCAACGTCACTCACAGTGCAGCAGCAGGTCCCTGTGGGAGCAGCTGGAGCTGCTCTGCTCTGACATGGGGCACTGCTGGGACCTGCTTACCCTGCTGCCATCCCTACTACCAAAGTCTCACCACATAAACCCAGTACTCCTTCCTGCTTATCCAATAGGTCAAAGACGGAAGCACGCTGTAGGCATCAATGCGCCAATATCCCATAGGATGCTGTGATTTAGATTTCAGGATGTTGGACTTCAGAAAGGAATCAGGCAAAGTCATGAAAGACTGAAAAAGTGGTCGAATAAGATGGCATGGTATGGACATAAATAGGCTCCAGAAGTCTCTACACTCCAGTGGAAGTTGCACAGACCACTCAGGAATCATAACCCACGCAGGCCTTTTTCTTTTCTAAGTATTCTACAGTAGCAACTGTTGGAGGCAGGATGATGGTTAGATGGACATCACTCCAGCTTGCACAACTGCTTGTATGCTGCAGTGGTCTGGGGACTGCCTTTGTACTTCCCTGCTTTACCTGTGGCAGTGAATCCATCTGCTTTATGCTCTTTCGGTATCTTGACTACATTACCAACAGACTACATTAACAACAGATTTCTCACCATCTCAGCATTTGTCAGCCCTTTTCTTTTAACCATTTCGCATTTCCCTGTCTCACTTGTTCTTCCTCAGAAAAAAATCACTTAAAAAAAAAATAAATACAGTAAAACAATCACCTTTCCAGTTGCAATCAACCTTTTCCAGTTTTGATTTTATCTTTGTAGTATTTACCTCTAATTGGAACTCCAGTTTTACTTGATTCTAGGTCCTGTTCCACAATACAAAGTTTGGATGTGGAGAGTACTTTTCAAAATGAAAACCAAAGCACTAAGAAGTAACACTTGCTAAAAGAAAAGAGACAACACTCACTGTACATTCAGATGAAGGCCAATGAACTCAGTATAATTACCCCCATGTGAAGCCATTTTCATTGGGAAAGGAAAAGAATCTAGTCTAAGACAGAAGAGTCTAAAATAAAATGCCAGCTAGGCATTTTTGCTGTTGTTTTTTTTTTTTTTCCCTCCTTAATGTTAGATACTGGGTAACCTACCCCCTGCAATGAGGCAGAATTTTAATGTGCCAAGACTGTAAGTGCAGTTCCGGCGATGAATAATTTGAATTATGTTCTGGGGTTGCAAGGCACCAGAATGCCTCTAAGATTTTTTTGTTACTGAAAAGTAATAAAATAGAGAGGAAATTGGGCTGACACAATTCCGGAACTACAGAAATGCAGATTCTTTCAATAAGAGCAGCTGACAGACCTGTGCTCTTATCAGTCTTTGACAGGTGCATTTAGGTTTACAGTGGTTACTGCTTTCAGACCTATTAACCTCTGCAGAGCCCAGATTTTGCCATCTACAGTCAAGATTCTTAGGGCAAGTAAAGAAAAATATCCTGAAAGCACATTAGTTTTCACATCCCTAATCTTCCTACCACCTGCAAAACTCTCTTCACAGAATATTTTTTTTATTATCTGCTGGGCATAATGAAGCAGACTATGCATGCAGGTATGGCAAAAGATCTGTAGTGTCATGTATTTCCCCTATTAGTAGCCTCCTCTGTAGGCTACTTTATTTTGGAACTCCAGAAAACCATGGTATGGAACGACAGACTTGCAAAAATGTGAATTAAGGGGCAATTTCACTGCAAAAGGGAAGAAAAGATAGCAGCACGGGTTTTATTATTTTTTGACCTTCTATCTTCCTGACCTTAAAAAGTGCAGTTTTCAGCTGTCAGCAGAGAAAATGTCTCTTCCTTTACCATTGCTAGAATCAAAAGCTGAGAAGATGAAAAACAACTCTTGGTATTATCTTTGCACCACTGGATGATATCCTTGGGTCATACCTTGCCATTGCTCATTGACTTCAGTGGGACCTTTAGAGTGACTGTATGTCACTGTGGGTGTAAGAGCCCCACAGCTGCAGTGCCAACATTCAGAAACGGGGCACCAAGGATTCCTCTCTCCGAAGTTTTGAATATGTAGGATGATACATTCTTGGTCAAGATTCAAAACGTGGAAGCTTGTAAAAAATTTGAGAAGATCTTCTGGTATGCAGATGAAGCCTCTAGTTACTCCCAGTTTTGAATCTATCTTCCTAATCTTCATTTAACACACATTTGTACTTCTTCCATGGTACCTCAGAGTACAGTGCAGTTGCATGGGTTACTAGGGAGAAAAACAGCTCAGTCAGAGGAAACTGAGGAAAACTGTGGGCAATCACTTCACTGACATTTTGGGAAGGATCACAGCACCCATCTTTTTCATTAGTTCCTTGAATAAATGGAATATTATCACTATGCCATCCTGCCACATGGTATTTTTGCAACAGTTCACGAGTGCTAATAGTGTGGGCTGAGGGTAAAACCATAGTTTTGTCTCCTGATAACAGGTTTGTGGGATGCAAAATAACCACCTCAGGTTCACAGTGAAAACTGACCACTGCAGCACCATGATATCTGAACTGTTTTGTAGGTCTGTGGTGGACCTGGTGGAACACCATGTCCCACCTTGCTTCCCATGGTAGCCTGTATATGTACTTCATTACCTATTGAAGCAAATGGGCTGTTAGCTAAGTAGAACAGAGCTATTAATGGCTTCTGTTAAAATATAATGCTTCATTAACAGAGCTCTCAAAGAAATCAACAACTTCAAAACTCTCATAATCAATCCAATTTAATCTGATATATGCTCTGTCAAATTGCATTTCAAAAGGCTTTTATAACACCAAAATTCAGTTATCTAGTAGCAGCATTAGCTATGTTAATTTTCTAATCAGAACGCAAAATCATTAATTATCCATGCCTTCCTTAAGTAAAAGAAGATGCAGTTCCTAATCAGTAATCCTACAGATCCTTTGATGTTTATGAGCAGAAAGGGTATGTTCTCTGGATATACCTGTGATGCATATCATTAGTGCTGGTACGTGCACCGAGCACATAATTACCCCACAGAGTTTAAGCCTCTCCCTTTTCACATCTCATGCCATCATTTACACCATCACAAAAACAACACTGACTACCATGATCAGCATCCTCCAGGTCTTCCCAGGAAGTCATGCTCAGGGATCAGCCCTTCCCATCACATAGCTGCCTCCAAAGACATTGGTTTGCCATGATTAGTCTGTTCTTACGTTTGCATAATTTTGCATAAGGAGTCTCTGTGAATGTACAGGGATTGACAATACCCCAGAAATAAGAACAGTAATATTGACCCTGGTGAGGGGCCCACTACTATCTCCAGCAGTGCCCTGAAGTGCGTATTTCCCCTGAATACCCTCCCAGCACACAACTACTTAGAGCTCATGGGACTTTCCATGTCAGATGTTGCTTGGTGTCATGGATCTCTTTCCCAAGTACATAGCTAACCTCTACTTGAACTTGTGCAAATTTTTGCATCCAGTTTTCTTCAGAAAAGGGTCCCATAGGTCCCCCATCCATCAGGTAAGAAACTTAGCTGCTTTTTTGTTTTGAACGTGATACTCAAACATTGTTAGGTAAACATAGCAAAGATATATAAAAAATAAGACCTTGGAACAAATGATTTTATTTTACACCAGAAGTACTTCCAAAACTTTGAAAGTTTATCCTGCCCTCTGGTAGAGAAAATTAGTAATTCACTTACATCTTTGTTTTTAAAAATTCAACATGTACATATTTTTTCCTTAACACATTTCCTTATTACTATTATACAAACTAGTGTCACAAGAGACCTTTCAAGGATTTCTTAAAATGTCATCTAATCCAGTTTATCCCTGCAAAGAAACACAGAGATTGGCAGAGATGTAATTAACCACACAGTGGAGCACCCGTGGATATGAATGGGAAAGTTAACAGAGGCATTTATTTATTTTTTTTTTCAGAAAGTCTTTTCAGGCAAGGATTAATGTGTGAGATGTTTACACTACGTATAAAACTAAAATTAAAAACAGAATAATAATACAATATCTCAGCATCTGTTCTTACCCTTTACAATCAGGGAATTATTTTCGCTCAGGATAAGTGTACTCCATGTTGCAGGAAATATCATCTTAAACTTGATGATAAACTGACAAGCAATTGTACACCATACACTAAAACTAAATGACATCTTTAATGATACTGGGGAAAATGAAACATATTGCTAAGGCTATAAACTTAGTCATGACAACACTATAACACAAAAAGATGAAAATATGCATAAATTCCTGTTTATTTGTACACTAGTAATATATTGTCAAGTAGTAGTTTATTGGCTCTTTAAAAAATCTCCTATTTTTCTGTCAGAGCACTTTCAGACAATAAAGACATACATAAAACATAACCGCTGTGAGTTCCTTACACCAATATCTAGATATGTAAATGGCTCTAAAGTTGTGCTCCTTCTGATGAGAAGCTGGTCAGAGAATTTAGTTCCATCCAGCCTTTCTGGCAACTGGTTCCTTGGCCTCAAGCAAAGATGTCACTTTTCTTTCCCCATTTGTAAAATATTTCTGCCTTAGCCTGAAGAACACTGAAATGCATTGAATGCTTTGTTCAGAAAAGCATTTAGGAGTATGATTATCTTTACACATACATGTAATTGCAGTGTTTTTGAGCTGAATTCTTTTTTGTGAAAAAACTTTTAAATGAACAACAGTGTCCACACCCTAAAGTAGAATCACTAAATGAATCATAGAATCATAGAATGGCTTAAGTTGAAAGAGGTCTTAAAGATCACCTGATTCCAACCCATGCGGTGGCCTGGCTGCCACCCACCAGGTCAGGCTGCCCAGGGCCCCATTCATCCTGGCCTTGAGCACCTCCAGGAATGGGGCATTCACAGCTTCTCTGGGCAGCCTGTGTCAATGCCTCACAACTCACCGGGCAAAATACATATTGGATGGATCATAAGGCAATATTTCTTTTCACTTGCATCTTAACGGTCCATTGCATTAACTTTTCATTGAAAATTATTAAGACAGCAGAACATCTAGAGAAAATGAAATTTCTATCTTTGATTAAACTGCTGGAAACTGAACACAGAGTTAATACCATCGTTTTGCCACTTGTGTACCTAGGAGATGCTAATGAACATAAAGCACATAAAGCTGGGCAGTGAATTTTTCTGAAGCTTCCAGCTATCTTAGAAGCTATATAAGACAGGGGTTTCTGTTGATTCTTTTTATTTTACAAACCGAAATTGAACTGGAAGTTGATGGTTAAAGTCCTTTTGCAAAATTATTGATTCCATAATTGGCCAAGCCTCCATATGGGCTCTAAGAGAAACCCTTCTGGCTTTTTTATCCAGACAAAATAAACAGGCTTTACAGATGCTGTCAGAATCATAAGCCAAACTGAGTCCTTCTCTGAGAAGTGAACAACCACAACTCCCATTAGGTTTCATGCTGCTACCGCAGCAGGTTTCCTCAACACACCAGTGCCGAAAGATAGGCCTCAAACACCTCATTGGTAGAAAACAGCCCAGATCACTACTGCTGTCTGTGTCAGTGGCCATGGGTAGTTCTCCTTGCAGCTACTTGCTGGAGAACTTTGCCTGGCATCGGTAAGTTCCAACAGGGAGCCTCCTGGCCAAGACTCCAGACTGTCAAAGACCACCACACGAAGGAAAACAGCAACCTGTACCCACCATTAGGCCTGTTCACAACTAGCATGTTCTATTAAATGGCATTTTCATCTCAAGTGCCATAAGACACCTGCCTAAGATCAAGATGATGTACAAAAAGAGAATTCCAATTTTGTCTTTCACTATCATCTATCACTTAAATTTATCTTTCAAAGACCGACCATATATATTGCACAGGTGGCATTTATTCACCTTTAGGTTAAAAACATTCCCAGTTGCAATAATTATCTCTAATTACATAAAATTAGGTACTCATCATTTTCTTATAGCTGATTACTCCTCTATAGCCAGCCTGACAGGCAACAGTGCATTCTGCTTCCTAGACTCAAGTTGCAGCTAAGTATGTGATAGGCTATATATACATTACCTTTTTTCAGGTGTAACTTTTAATTTAGCCTGAAAATAATTGTGATTATATGTTTATAAAGGAGGGACCTAAATATGACTTTATGTCATTAAATCAATGACAGATCATCTGACTCACACAAATTAATAAACATTGCCTGGAATGTTTATCATGAAGTCAATACAACTTATTATATATTCAAGAAAAAATGGAAAGGACATGGTTTAAGAAATATTTTATTCAGTATATGCAAAGTTTGAATTAAGACTGCTGGAGAAATATTTACTACAGAATGTAGGGCTAATCCTTTTCATTTTGTGTTCAGCAGTCCACACCACATTTAAAGCTCACTTTCAGAATTCACATCACACTGCTGATGGATGTACATTTGTCCTATTTCTGGCTCCTCTTCCTGGAACAACTTTGAGAGTTCATACAAATAGCTGCAGCAAAGCAAAATGGAGGAAAGAAAAATTCCACACATTCTGCTCCAGTATCTATTATTTATGTACCATCTTCAATTTTCTTAGCCTGCCTTGTCTATTCGTCTACCTCCTATTAGTGAATTATAAATATATGTGACAATTACACCCCGGTGTTTACAGTTGTCACCATGTGAGGACACAGTGTGCGATGCAAAGCTGTTGCTCAGTGTTAAAAGCAAGGTAAGCAGCTCTCTAAGTCTTCTGACAGCATTTCAAAAACTCTTGCTAGAAACACATAGCAGACATGCTCTAAAGACGTGATCATAGCGTATTAACCCTAAAGACTGAAATAAAACTACCACATAATTTTAAGGCACTCAAACAAGCACTAACTGTTTGGCTTGTCAGAAGGCCTGCAAGTTTTGCAGTCACTTAGTATATCACCTTGATGTTTACTTCTGTGCTATTAATGACAGTGATCACTGTAGCACGTCTGAAATTGGTAACCAGTGTCTGTAAGCTATTACCTCTGTCTGAGAATGACTGGTGCACCTGCAGGGCCCTGCTGCCCTGCTTTCCAGCCAGGATATCTGCAGACTGGCACCAGGCATCACCTCTTCCTGATCCCACGCTCCTGGCAGCTTTACCCACATGCATTCATTATGTATTTCTTTCTTTCTTTATACTTTAGTCACAAATTAAAACAACTACAATTGACTACTTCTCCCTTTCCCCTCATGAGAAAGTCTTTTGATATTACAGGTTTAAAACTGAAGTTGCTTCTTGGTCCTTAAGATAATAATGTTTAACTTTCACACTGTTTCAATGAAAGTATGAACCCAGCCTCAGGAAAGATCTACTTTCCTTTCTTCATATGGAAGAGTACAGAAGAAACTCAGTTTTCATTTCCCATTCCTGTCCAGGAAATACAGTATCAGCTTGCCCACATCCTCCTTTGTTCCACATCCTCCTCCACATCCATGGGTACCAAAAAAACATCAGACTTCCACCAGGTATCCATAAGAGCATGGAAAACAACAGTGGAAGGTATGACCAAAAAAATATTAATCCCTGATTCCAATCATGACTGAGCAGTGCCATTGGCAAGTGTCTTCTTTCAAGACCACAGAAGTGGTTCGCTGAGACATGGCTCCATTCCCCTCCAACTTCCCATCCTCTTTTTCCAGGATTCCCTCATTACAGCATCAGAGCCAAGAGACCGGCTCTAACTGCCAGGAGTGGAGAGCAGGGAGGACACAGCAAATTGCTCAAAATCCCCCTTGTCCTGCAAGGATGCAGAACAGGGCAGATGCAACTCACAAAATGCTTCCACACATCCCTGAAGAGCAGAAAACAATTATTAAGTGGAAAAAGTTAAGTAGGTTCTCTAAAATACAGTTGCATATGCTAGGTAGTTGCTCTGAGCTAAATTTCACTTTGGTTTTACATCTCTGCAAATTCTGAAAAATTTCTGAAGTCTCTGAAATTTCTTCGGCTGACACACACTGTGAGGGAAAGCAGAGCCTGGAGTCAGAGCTTTGCCCCAGGAATTTCCAGCTGCTCTTTTTTTGTTCTCACACAGGGCACTCTAAATAAGCAAAAAGAAGAATACCATAACAGAATTACTATTTCTGTCATAAATTTTAAAAACTACCTATATGAATAACTGTAAGTCAAAGTCCTTCAGGGACTGCCATAAATCCAAAAACCAACTGCTAGATTTAGTATTTATATCACTGAATTAGCTGAAAGAAATATGAAAATGCATGTACAGAGGGACAGCTCTCTGTTAGCCACACATATTTACACAGGCTTTTGGGCAACAGTTTCAACCAGAAGTGAACAATAACTCTGTCCAAGTAAATTAAATCCCATTCATGCTTCCTCTGTGCTGTCAGACTTTCCATGCCAGGATGTGCGATGCATTGGCCTCCTTAAGCCTCTTCCTGTAAAGTGTCTCCTGTATATTTACAATTATATAACATAAAGCCCAAGTGGAGAGTTTAAAGGGGCTGAAGAGCCTTGGGTTCTACACTGGGTTACAACTGGCTATGCTAGGAGCCACAAGAGTAGCATGTCCTGCATTTTAGGAGCTCTGAGCCATTCTCTGCTTTCTGGAAGTCAAGTATCATGCTACATCAGTTAACTGAGGCAACGCACACAGCTGATTTTGTCAGTCATGTAATTGAGGCAGGAGACAGCCTACTCACTGTCTTCTGGTGGGTTTCAGAAGCTCCCATCTCTGGATCTCCTGAGACTGATAGGAAAAAGGGACAGACTCCCACTAAGAGTTGAAGTTGTTCTGTATCCTTAAGTTAAACACAGAAAGCTATGTGCTGCACCACCAAAACAAAGCAACTAGGGCCTGTCCAGGCTGACCTTGAATGTGTCCAGGGACAGGCCTTTCACCACCCCCCTGGGCAACCTGTGCCAGTGCCTCACCACCCTTACTGTAAAAAAACTTCCTTACATCCAATCTACACCTCTTCTCTTTTACTTTGAAACCATTTCCCCTTGTCCTGTCATTCTCCCCTTGTCCTATAAAATGGGCACACGTATCTCATTTACGTGTGCTCCCCCTGAACTGAAGATGCTTTTTAATGTTCTCATGCTCCACACAGGTAAACTCTTCCCCATGCTTCTGACTCCTCTCATTGGAATTCTTCCCAATTACTTGTGAAGTCAGTAGTTCATGGATGGGAACGGGAAGGTAGATTCTCCCCTGACTGTACCACAACCAAGGAAGCAAAGAGCTTAGGCCGTGGAACTGAGACCAGTTTCTCAAAGGGATGCTGCTGTGAGGGAACAGCTGCACCTTTTCAAAGGGGCAACATTATGCTGGATCTCATTTTCCTCTCACAGACGCTATGTAAGTGCAAAGATCCACAATTGTTATTATTATCCTATTACTGTAATTGCTCAAAGGATTTTCTAACAGTCTCTCATTTAACATAGTATGTGAAAAGCTGACAAAGGAAATGTGATTAAGGTGTGAAGCTCCGGCGCCTGCCAGCTCTACTGAACTGCAAAAGATTCCGATCATAACCAGTAACCGAAAGAATGATGGGCTTCCTGGGGCTTTCATCAGGAAATAAAAGTACAGGAGTCCTTCTACACCTGTCAGAAACTCAGAGAAGAATGGTGGAAAGCAATCCAATTCATCTGTATAAACTGCCTTTTGTGGTACAACTCTGCCACTCCCTCCTTCCATTCACTCCCTTAAAATATTAAAGCATTGACCATGACGGAGTCTACGACAGGCTGAGGACAGCAAGGCTGAGATGGAAGCTGGCACAGTTTTTCTGAGGTTTTGTAAGTATGTAATTCCTTTATTGTTCTCAACCAAGAAACTGATGCTCTCTGTTCTGTCCTTCCCTTCCTTTCCCTGCAATGGTTAAGCTGACAGCTATCAGCAATCAATACGGACCGTGCTGAAGCCGCAGCGTTGCGGGGCAGAAGGGGAGCGGGGAGGTGGGATGCTGGATGCCTGTGGTTCCCTCCAGCTGTGTGCAGCTGGAAGTGCCATGCCCACCACTGCCACTGTGGCCACTCCTGGCAGGCAACTCCTGCTGCACCGTGAGGACTGGGGCACTGCCGTGAGGACAGCGGATGCAGGAGTAGTTTTCTCTCTCTGAGCAGTATTTTTAGTTTTATGCTCTCCCACATCTACTGAATCCTACTGTACTCTACTGGGCTTGCTGGGCAAGTTGTTACATCTCTCCCCATACTACATTTTCAGCTTAGCATAACATCTGTCCAGTTTCAAGTTGCTCAAAGCCATCTCAGCTTGCACCAGCTGCAATCCCTAGCTCACAAGCACCAGCAGTACATTCCTGCTCCATCTCATAATGCCATAAGCTATGCTGCGCATAGTGCTCTCAGCACTCACCAGAAGCCTTATTCCACAACACAGAACAATGCTATTTCACAACCCTCTGCTGCATCTTGAACTCCTTTTCCCACTTCAGAAACTGAGGACAAACAGAACCTTCAGCCGCATGGCCTCAAATAGTCTGATTCCCACTCCCAGGCAACATGCCACCTTGGGGTCCATGAGGGTCCCTGAAGCACAGGGGCAAAGCTATTCCTTCACATCCTGGACTGCACAGACAAACCGCACCACCTGCATGCTGCACATGTGCACTGCATCAACTGCGTCTGTTTTTCAGAGTCAACAAAGACAGCTAGCTATGGGAGCACTTCTTGTATTCCTTTGCTCAGGATTTGGCTTCCTGCAAATGCTCTTCTCAATTAGATCTCATCGTCATATTTGTGTTCAGACTGCCATCTCCTCTGACACAAAAAGGAGAAGAAACAAGGGACTTCCAAAGTCACATTCATCTGAAGCTAACAGCCTGAATCCTCCAGGTGAAAGCGGTAATAGATTTGCATAGTCTGTGGCTTGAAAAAAGTGAAGTATGTGAAACTCACATGATCTTTAAGTTGTACTGGCCACTAGACAAGCCTCTGCATATATATCATAGGAACTGGTGTGCATTCATTTGCAAAAACATACTAATGGTCACTGAACCATCTTTGTATTCTTTGTGCTTCAAGCCACATTCCACCTGTGGGGTTAGGAGGTTCTTTGTTAGGAGAGGGGAAAAATACCCACATTTGTGTCTACTGGAAGCTTTTCAAGGGAACATCAGAACAGCCCCAGTAATTCCCTAAGTGTTTTTCAGGAACATGGGTCTTGCTGCCAGTGTGTCCCACACTGCCCCTCTGCTCCAGCAGTACTGATTGCAGTCCCTCTCTAAATCAGAGGCCAGTAACAAACCCAGGGAGAAACTTTTTTTCTGGTTGCCTACTCTCTGTGATTCCTGCATACCACACACGGGTAAAGACAGTGACACGTGACGTATGCTGTGCTGATGGCATGACAATTTACCCATGCTTCTTCCAGGTTTTAGTTCAACACAGGATTTTTTTGGAGAAGTTGGGTACTCAGCCAGAGAAGAATTATGGATTTGATAAAGAAATTCATTGAGAATGGCTGACTAGTATATCATAACTGAGACAGGGTGATCAAAATGGTCCCATTTAGCCTTAAAAACACTAAACTGAATGCTATTACATTCTACCCACTCTCCATTTACTTTGGTGAGCTGCTTTACTTTTTCCTCTTTGAAGCACTGATGCTTGCAGCCATCAGACAACAGTTCATCCTCCAGACTGCTTTCACATCTTTTCTGTATCATCTGTAAGGACTTGTAATGTGGATCACTTCCCATATGGCACCACTTCTGATCTGCCAGCCACTTTCATGAAGCATATGTAACCTCACAACAGATGCATATATATGTCCTCCCAATACACCCATGTCCTCTTATGCTCTTTTCCTCGGACGTTTGTTTGTGCCTTCACGCAGCACTTCCCATTCTTCTTATCTACATAATCACAGAATCACAGAATTGTAGGGGTTGGAAGGGACTGCCAGAGATCATCGAGTCCAACCCCCCTGCCAATGCAGGCTCCAATGAAATGATAATAATACACAATAAGGTATCACCTCAAGTCTTACCTTGTTGCTTTTACTACCCAAGAGAATCACAGACCAGGGATACTGAGCAACAGTACAAAAATGGCTATAGAAAGAAAACACCCTGCAGAGCTCTGTGCTGGAGGCACCACAACCAGTGGGATGCAGAGCAGTGTTACCTGGCTGTGCACACAACCCCAGAAGCCAGCTCCCTCCTTGCCCGGGCTTCCTGCCTGGAGTAGAAGGGAGAGATTAGGAAAAAACTCCTGAGTCAGGCAAGAGCACATGACTATTGATTTCCAAAGCAAATTATCCTCTCAGCTGCAGTGTTTTTGAAAAGTCCTTTCTTAAACAACACTCTTCTCAGTTTAAATGTGTGGAAATGACCAAACCTGGTAGAAGAATAATTGGGAGGAAATCATTAATATATGGACCAACAGAACTCTGTGGAGACTGTGGCTCTCTAAAGCTATGTTCCTTTCTCCCTATCAATGTAAAAGGCTTAAAAAATAAGTGCTAAGTGTACTGATGTACACATGTCCTCTTTTTATTTTCCATATTAGAGCTTTTTACTCCTGAATTTTACATGAATGTATCTGTGCTTGATAAATGGTTTTGTACCTGCACTCTATGTAGTTTTCCAAAGCTGACCACAGCACTGTCCAGATCTGTACCTCACATTAACTCAAAGCGTGAAATACTGGTACATCAGGAACACTGAAGCAGAACAGGAATCTTTTGAGGATCAGGAATAATCTGCATTTTGTACTCTCTTTGCACTAGAAGAATTTTCTCTCTCTTCCCTACCTCTACCTTGAATATGTATTACATGAATCATTTTATCCACTGAGGAAACAGATCTGACCCTGACACTGAAAAAAAGGCCACGTGAAATGTTTAACCAAAGGAAATGAAGTGTAACACAAGGCTGCGAAATAAATTAACAAGAACAGAATACTTTGTACCGTAATTCCTAATTATTTTGGATAGTAATTTTAATATTAACACATACACTGCTTTTTACAGCAAAGTGACAAAATTTAAATTCAAAAGATTTGAAGACAAAGAAAGAGTAGAGGTCTCAATTCTTTTCATCAATTAACTTGCACTATATGTGAGCTTTTCAAAAACACCTATTTGATGGATATTCATTGGGAAACTGAACTGTAAGAACAGGTGACATTCACATAAAAATGAAGTTCAAATTTTATGAGCTTAAGAGACTACTATGCAAACACACCATAAAATCAAGTGGAAGATGTGCATGCAGAAATGGCATAGAATCTACCTCAGAGAAGGTCTGCAAGTAAGAAAATGAGGGATTCTTATGAATAGTAAAATATGATGTATTTTAGTATGAATCTTGCTAATGTTTTAAAACCTTTCCCCATCAAGAAGGTAATGAATGAGCACTGCAACTGCTTTTTGCCTCACTTGTGCTCTACTTGCAATTACAGAAAAAAGCCTGCAGTGGAGAAGGTACTGCACAAGACTGTGTTTTTCAGGAGCAATGGCTGTTTGTAAGAACAACACTGAAACAGCCTGTGGAACACGTGAAAACAGCCTATATGGCATTCTTTTAAAATAGGCAATAGCACAGCAGTGGACCAATTTCTAAACGTATGTTGTTTTGGATTTTTGTTGTTGTTGTTTTTTTAATAACACGAGTTAAGCAATTAAATACTTAAAAAAAACTAAGCAATGAGAGAAAAGAATGAGAACCCACTCATCTTTCAAACAAGCTGACCCTGCTATCTCTTCCTTATAAAGGAATGCACAGGAATTCCAGCCTGCAATCCCAGTGCAGGTAAAGCCCCTACTTAACTCAGCAACAGCTCTGCCTGTGGAAAGAACTGTGGGACAAGGGACGACATTTGTGCCCATGTCAGCACAGCTGGCCAATACCAAGCAAGAACAGCAGCTTGTGAATGCAGGTCTTCCCCTCTGATTCCCACAGAAAGCCTATCCATAATCGGCTTCTGAGGAATGTTGTGAAGAGGATGGTCTGCCTCTTCATACTGCATGGCCAATATAAATATGGTGTGTGTGTCACACTCTGGTTCCACCTGATCATGATGAACCAAAAATCCAACAAAAGCAGCAGTTACCTGTACAAGTCAGGCAGGATCATGGGAAAGAAAAGAGGGAAGAAACAACATCCTCACAAAGAATTAACGCTACTGAAACAAGGCTTCTGACCCATACTTTATCACACAGATAAGGACAGATGTTCACAAGTGCTCAGTAATAAGCAGTTCCCATTGGGAAGACGTGCTACTGGGAAATACTAGAACTAGCTCTGCATGCTGAAATGTAAGAATCCATATTAGCATTGTTAAAATCTAGCAAGATTTTTAAAAAAATAAATAAAATAGGTAAGAACCCAAACTAGGCAGAGGAAGAATACAGAACTTCTGAGAAAATGCTTAAAAGTAAAGAACACCAAAATTTCAAAACAAGACTGTGGTCAGGTCCTCTTGAATAAATTTATTTTCCTAAGTTCAGAAAGATAATTCTTGATTTACACAGGAATACATGGTCGACTTGGGCTTTCTGTCCCATCACACAACTCACATCTAAGTATAACCATCAAAGTTGCAGGATTTCCGGCCCAGGCCAATCTAGAGGATTTTGTGTTGTGCTAGTCCAAAATCATTGCTTCTAGCCAACTGTACAGAGGAATGGAAATCCAGACATTAGACCAAATTTTCCTTTTAATTACACTTCTCCAATCGTATGAATTTCTTCACGTTTGCCCTAGCACAAAAGTCACCCCCTTTAAGTCAGTCACATATTAAGAAATATGACCTATAAGACAAGATTATTTGTCCTAACATATTTAAATTGAAATAACTGCACCTGCTCACAACCTGAATTTGCAGAATTCATAGTAGGATGTAAAATGGCTAAGAAATCAAAGCAGACAGCTTTCTCTCCTGTGAACAAGCAAGTCTCAATACAGTCAAGATCTAAAAATGAAATGCATTAGCTATTTTGAGTAATACACAAAGTTAGATTGCAATGATAAAGCTGAAGTTAATCCATTTAATTTACTCTTGTAAAAGTGCTTTTGTCTTAGACAAAAAAAAACACCACACTGCACTGTGTTAGCTTCTGCAATAGGAATGGAAGTAGCACAATCTTTGTCATTAATACCATGAAAGGAAGATGAAATTAGTTCTGCAGCCTCCAATAAAGCTTTTGAGTTTACGGTTTTAGCCAGTCCAGTGGAATGCTAAGACAAAAGTCTTATTTCGTGACAGAGAAATGCATGTTCTGAATTTTCACTGAAGAAATCTGACTATACTTCACCAAAGACTCGTCATTTACTTTTCCAACAATGACCTTGAAAATTAAATCCAGGTTTTGATGAATTGGAGCTATCGATGGTTGGTTTTCTCTCCACTGTACAGCTATTTTACAGGGACCACATTTAGAGTTAGGAAACTCTGAATGTAGCTGTTCTCCCAGGTACACATACACAAAATCCTTCATACAGTAAATGATACATAAGTACACACGTATTCTCTGATTCCATCAGCAAGTTCAGATAACAGAATTGTAAGGTAAATCATTTTCAAGAATTGTGGTTTACTTTGAGACTAGCTCCATATATTAAAGAAAAACACTCTCTTCAAATGTTGCGGGGTTTTTGTTGCTGTTGTTTGTTTGTAATTACTCCTATTTCAGAACAATAAGATTTAATTCAGTTCAATTTTTGTAGGCAACTAGCACACCAATTTTCCAACCTGAGCCCATGCTATGCGTGTATGCTAACTCTCAGAACTCCAAACTTCACCCTTGGGATTGCTGTACTACTCTTGAAAGCAAAAGAGCAGTTTGAGGACTGTTCAGCTCAGAGAATAGGCACACATGGATCTCATCAATGTCCATAAATACAGAAACCAGAGTGCAAAGAGTACAGAGCCAGGTTCTGCCCAGTTGTGCCCAGTGCCAGGGCAAGAGACTGTGGGCACAAACGAGATCAGGAGGTTCCCTCTGAACACCAGGAGCACTGCTGTGCTGTGCAGGTGATGGAGCACTGGCACAGGCTGCCCAGAGGCTGTGGGGATCCCTGGGGTCAGTCAAAGGCCAGAGGGATCCAGAGATTATTTCCCAGTTCAGCTATTCCATGATTCCCTGCTTCCGTGAAAATGCATTTAACGTCTATCAAAACTCACTTTCTAAATAAGGACCATCACAGTTTAAATGGCACAGATTATTAAGCTAAAGCTACACACTTATTGCTAAAGTGAGTTGTAATTATTTAAGTAGAATTAGTTATCAAATTTAATGAAAATCTTAGCAAATCAAAGATGAACTTGCTTAAAGTGAAATGATACAGTCATTATAAAAAAGCAATGCTACATCTAAGCCTATGTTCTCAGCTTCCTGAATGCCTCGGCACAGATTCCCAGATGGTACTGCCTTTGCTCTCACAACCAACATCACAAGGCCACAATTGGACCAAAGACAGGGCAGTATGAGGGAGGTTCTCGTCTGCACTTGGGGTGAATCCAAACTTGGTGGAGCTCAACCAGAAACTGCATTCTGTTGAGGTAGAGTCAGATCCTCTAGTGTCAGGTCCTCAGCTCTCCCTTAGACTGGTGGGTATTAAAGACAAAGAAACAAACTGTTGGAAAGAGTGAAGTTATTTCAAGACACAGTTTTTCGTTTAAATTCCAGTACGCTTTTTCTTTCCTCGATCCATCTGACATGTAGTAAACTCTGCTGTTCAATACTTCCTACAGAGATTAAAATTTCGGGGAAGAGATAAAAATTTGGTGAGAAGTGAATTGTGTGCAAAATGAAACATGAGGAGTGTTTGATTTGCCCCAAGTTATATGCATTAGGAATATGTTCATCTCAGTACACACATGAAGTTGAACTGACTCAAAGGGAAAAGATGTAGCTTTAATATGAGACACTGATGAAACTCAAGAACCAAGACCTCTTCTTTTCCATTTAGCCTAATCCTGAACAAGAACTGCAAGACTGGTTACACATGAAAGATTTTTGAGACAAATATTTCAACTGAGTACGTGTGTGCATATTCCAGAATGACTTCTCCAGTAAAAAAATCAGAACATGGTTCTGTGTGAGAGCTTTCACAAACCAAGCGGATTGGTGGACTAAATTTTCATAGTCCGTGGAACAGAATATTGCAGAAAATATCACAGTTCACTATGCTGTGAAGAGAGCACGTATTTTTGACTGCCATATTTTTGCTCATGCATGGAGGAACAACTCCAGCTATGTTTTAAAGAGCTTGTTTGCAAGACAGTAAAGACATGATAACCTGGGCAGCAAGGTGCTCTGCTAAGCTTTACATTCCACAATAAAGCTTCCTGTGTTGCTTTCTCATGTGCTATGATCTGAACTGAAACTAAGGCAGCTATACATGTTTCACAACTAAGTGACACCACGTAGTGTGTTTTTAATGATGAAACTTAGCCAGAAAAATCAGAGATCTTGGAGCCAAAGGTTTAAGAAAAAGGAAAACACTCTGAAAAACAGTGTGATCAGGTGTGGAACAGGTGTGATCTCTTCTTGTATCCATAGAGATTATATTTGAAAAAATAAACAAGCATAGGCTCAGGATCAGCACTGCAACTTGGAGTGCAAAGTCTATGGGTAACCAGAATGCCTCATCCACAATGGGCACAGAAAACATTTCTTCTTTCTGTTCCCCTTCAAGGCCCTTAGAAGTTAACACCTATACACTATACAGAATTTAACATCTATGCACTATACACCGTGATGGATGATGAGATAAATGCAGTGATTACTGATTTGTTAAAACAGGAAGAATATGAGATACAAATCTGCACTAGGGCAGGTTCAGACTGGATATTAAGAGAAATTTATTTATCATACGGGGGATTGAACACTGAAGCAGGCTTCCTAGAGAGGTGGTTGATGCTTCATGCTTTTCAGTGTTCAAGATGCATTTGGGCAATGCCTTCAATAACATTCTTTAAGTTCTGGTTAGCCCTAAAGAGATCAAGCAGTTGGATGCAATGATCTTGGAAGGTCCCTTCCAGTCAAACTATTCTAAATTGCCATCCTGGCTTGCATCAGAAATGCCAACATAAAAATTCCCAACCACAAGAAAAGTGTTGAAAGTCAGATGGTTCTTTGTGAAATTGTACAACTTCCTCTCAAAATGATGCAGGCAGGTTTAATGTTGATGGCTTTGCTGAGATTTACTAATGCAATATATTGTGCATGCAAGTCTTCTGGAGAAAATTTTTCAGCATTAAGCTGAAAAAATATATAAAGTGCTCTCCAATAACCAACACAAAGTCTGTACTTCTGATATCAATCTGAATTTGGATGTCCAATCATGAGCAAAATCTCCCACTTGTAATGCGCAAATCAATGTATGCCAATAGTCAAATGTTTCAGCTTTGGTGTATTGTGCTCCGATGAGTAAGAACCTTGTACTTTTCATGTTTTGCAATAATTTCAGCTCTCTCTGTCAGTAAGAGAGATTCTCTGAATAATGTATGCAGTGCAAAAACGAACAGAGTTTAAATAAAACACGCAAGTGGGAAAGGGAAAGAAGAAGAAAGATTACATCCAAACTGATATAGATCAGATCCATTTTGCTTACAATAGAGACTGTGCTTAAACAACCTGTTTCATGTGCACTCGGACTTAAGAATAATAGTGCCTAGACCTTTTTAAAGAACACAAAAATGTGCACGATAATTATTAGAAGACAGATATTAAATGGAATATACAAAATTCTTCAGATTCCAAAGACACTTGTATGTACACTTGGCTATATGTTTATATGTAATGAAAATAAAGAATATCTCATGTTTTTCCAGCATTGCAGTGGGTTATCCACCAACGCACCCTCCATAATCCTTTGTATTAGCCTGTTTAAGTGTCCCTAACACAGGTAATGAGCCAGGCCACAGATCTTCACAAGTATCATCTGTACACATGGAAACAGATCTAGAGGTAAGCGATCTTAGTTCTTCATGCTTGAACTTGCTTGAATATTCAGTTCAGCCCAGCAGCTCTAATGCTTTTGTACTTTGTATCTGGAGATGATGTGTGCACAGAGGACTTTTTCTATACAAATAACAAGGTCCAATGCCACTGTTTAATAGCAGTCCAGGAAAGAGTCATCATTTTATACTGCCATGAAATCATTTAATTCTGAGCTGACGGTGGGGTTTCTTTAATTAGATTAGAAAACCTCACACATCTGTGCTTTAGAAGCCTCTGTCAAGCCAGGAAATTCAATCGCATGGAAGTCAGTGTCCTCCAGCTATCAGACAATTGATTTTTGCGGGATTCTGCTCATATTTAGCTTAAGGGACATGTGATATGCTCATTCACTTGTCAGTCACTTTGCCTGCGCTTCATTAGTAGAACATTTGTTATTTAAAGTATATTCTTCAGTATTATATGGAAAATAAGAAACAGGTTATTAGAACAAGACTGCAAAATGTAAAGTAAACACGAAGTTGGACTAAAAATACATGTTGGCTCAAGTGAGAAGAGCAGATCTGAGGAGGCCTGTAGAGTTATGTCCATTTAATACGGTTACAGAATTATATTAGTGTACACACATATAAACATATACATTTACTCTCCTTCTTTCTCTGCCTCCCCCTGTACAGTACAGATTTATCATCTCCGAGTCATTAAATTCTTTAGAAATAAAAATGGGTGCACTTTAAAGAAAAAACAAAGAACAAGGTTATGAATCACTACTTCTATAAATCATAGCAAATACAAAGGGATGGGTTTTCCTCAGTTAAAATACTACAAACTGAAATAACCTGAGGTGGTTGGAACAAGAGAGAAGAATCTGCTGTTGGATCACTGAAATTAGGGAAAGTTTCGGACAAACCCTTGTTTGAATCTAAGGCACTGAAGTTTGACACACAGAAGCGGTTCAACTTTAGATAATCTTAAATGTATGCAAATCAGAATTAATTCACTAGCACTCCAATGGAAATTCTCCGCAATACCCTTAATCCAAAAAGTAACAATTGCCTCTGAAATTATTTGGCAGAAGTAGAAGGGTAGGCAGAATCTAAGATAATTGACTTTATCTAAAACTACTGATTTCAATATGCAGTATTTTTAGTTCCTTCCTCCTTCACTAAAAACGAAAGTTTAAAAAAAGCCACTGTGTCATTTGTCTTCATGGAATATATAATCAGCACCTGCAAAGTTGACACGGATTGTAATGTTTTCTCAATGAACTACACCTGCATAGATCTGATGCCTCCCAGTTTCAAGAGCCCTTCAGAAATGCTTTCTTCTCATGGAATTTGATATTGATTTTCATGCTAAACACAACTAATACATTGCTTAATATAGAATTCACACTTAATGGGACATCAGTCTTTCCTGCCTGAAATGAATGGAGCCATTTTGGCAACTCAGAAGCTTTTCCTCTTAAGTAAGGTGGCAAGGTCATCTGAAACTTATAGTACTGAAGACTCATATAAATAAATCTAGTGCTCATTCAATAAATCATATATGAGAACTGCACAGTGCACGGCATGTTTACATATTAAAAAGTGCCACAGAGATGTCTGTGAGAAGCTGGAGAGAAACACAAGACATATTTTAAAGGCACAGTGGACAGGAAGACCTTCTCCAGCGCGTTTCTATTTTAAACTCAATAAGCAATGCTGCTCGGGGCACATACATCCAGAGGTAATTTGCTTTTGAATGAAGAGAAGGGGTTCAAAAACTTAAAGGCCACAGAGGAAAACCTAAAGAATCGAATTCTGAAATATACACGTGATGCTACTACAGCCCTCAGCTTTGCTACACTGTATCCCACTGTCTTATGTAATAAAGTAAATTCCTTCTTATCAGCCTGACATGCATGAAGTTAAATAGAAATGATGCTCTGCTGCTCTCCGAGACCAAGCACTACTCAGCATGTGTTTCAACCACTGCTAAAGACCCCGAGGTGATCTAAATGTAGGAAATTCACTTAATTATAATCTGTTAAAAACAAAAAAAGATTAACTGCTACTGTATTTGGAAAGGGCATCTCATTTTCTGTTTCCCTTTCATGGCGTATGTGCGCCCGTGTGTGTGTGTGTGTGTGTGTGTATAAAATATATAGTAGGAAGAGAATATCTGTTCCAGTTGAGGTGGTCTGTGAAATCAAGTAGATCAGATACTAACTTGACTTGGCACCAATGTATGGATGCATAGAGACATATCCACAGGATGTATGCATTACGAGATGATAAGAGACATTTACAACCTAGAATATAAGAGCAGGGCTGCCTCAAGTGACATCACCAGATCAACTGCAGCGTCAACCGACTCAGATATATAATCCTGTACACCACCGCTTCCCTATCTCCTTTCCAAGCATTAGCAAAGCATTCGTGAGCATACACATTATCGTATATTTCCAAACATATACAAGGCCCGTCAGACCCAAACGCGAACAAGAGCAACAGTGGGGATTATGGACAGATCGAGACATTCATAATTTTTCTTTACAACAACAAAATTCATCTCCATAGAAACCAGAAAGAAAGAAACTACAGGAACAACACTAAAGTAAATGTCACGTCAGGTTAGTCAGCACAAGGCAGGAGAGGGGACTGTGCTCCAGTTAGGACTAACAAGGACTGCTGCCCCCCCCCCCCCCCCCCCCCCCCTGCCCGAGGCGGTGGTGGAGGNCCCCCCCCCTTCTGCTAGGGTGTCTACACCAAAGACAGACTTTCTGCTGTATTTTCAATGCACGGTACAATGTGATTTCCTGTTATTTTCATTGCAATTTACCCAGAAGGTGGTCAGATCAATGGCATGTTTACTTACAGGCATTTGTTACAGCGAAGCTGTTAGCTGTTTCAATGTTGTCTACATGAGGAACCAAATTAAAAGGTGCTTCGGAGGCATTGGGGCTGGTGTTATGAAGAAAAATTGCTAATCGAAAAGCAGTATATTCCTGATCTGTGTTCCTGATGAAGAGACCACCTACAAAAAAATATTAAAAAAAAAAAAAAAA
>VXAB01008072.1:0-13239 GCA_013399175.1 Odontophorus gujanensis
GGGGGGGACGCCGCTGCCTCCCTACTGCTGAAGCCGGTCCGGTGCCGGCTGCCCAGCGGTCCTCGGCCCCGGGCAGCGGGAATGGGAAGGGAGCAGGCGAGGCCGGGGGGGACTCTTCTTAAATGTCATACTTTAATGAGGAGGGAAAAATTGATTTTTCTGTNNNAAATTTGAGTTTTCTGTACGTTCCAGATAAAATTCCTTAGGGTGGTGACCTTTAGCAGCGATTCTCTTAAGAGAGGAAAGTAGTCGAGTGTTTATCTGCACGCCCGAGAGCTTTCCCTAGTGGAAGTTGATGGAAGTGTTAAAGGGGGCGGAGGCGCTTGTCCAATGATCTGGAGGGGCTTGGAGCGGAGACCTCAGCTGGGAGACATTTAAATGGGAGACAGCTCGGCGCTGCTGCAATTTGTAGGCAGGATCCCAGCCTCGCCCTCTATGGACTCCCGGGTGGCTGCGGGCTCCCACGCCTCTCGCTCCGCCGAGTGACCTGCAGGACTCAGTCCCGCCGAGGAGCCGCCGCCGAGCCGGGCCCCCGAGGAGCCGCGATGCCGCGCAGGTGAGCCGAGCGCTGCTGAGCTGGACCGGGCCGCGTTCTCGCAGCGGGAGCGTAGACGGGTCCCGTTTGGCCAGTCCGTGCGGGAGGCGAAACTGTAGTGCTTTTCTCCAACCTCCGGGGTGCGGGCAAAAGAGGAGTCGTTCGTCGGTGCGTGTCTAAGCTGCTTGTGGGTGTGCGGAGGTACCACCGGCCCTCCCGTCGGAGGCACAGGGCTGTCACTAGCTTTTCCGCCGCAGTGCCGGGGACTAGGGCAGTGTGACATCTCTCTCCCCTGACAGGCGCGGGGATTGCAAAAGCCTCTCATCTCCGCCTACAGCATCACATCCGACAAATTGGATGCGGCGCCCACCCGACTCACGGCGAAATCCCGGCCCGGCCTCTGCGCGGAGCGGGTCGAGGGAAGCTCCAGGTGCCGGCCTCGCCGCTGCCCGCCCTGGCCCGTCCCATCCCGTCCCGTTCCGCCAAGCAGCCCCCCTTCGCGTCCCGCCCGGGCAGGCGGCGTGCGCTGTCGGGGCTGCGCTATGCGTGTCCTCGGGCGGCAGGAACGGCGGCTGCTCCGCCGAGCGCCCTTTGCTCCCCGCCGCCGACTAGCGCGTAAGCCGCACTCGCAGGGCTTTGCCGCCCCGATGGCTCCGGCCGTCCTTCGTCCGCAGCTCTCCCCGCTACCGCGAGGCCTCCGCCCCGGCGGAGCTGCCAGCCTCGACGTCGGGGCCGTCCTTTCCGAGCGGGACGTGAGCCCTGCCCGCGTCGGACGGAGCGAATGAACCAACCGGCCCGGCCGTTTCGGCTCGACCCCCCGGGATTCGGGGACGAGGGCCTTGCCGGTGCCGCCACCGCTCTGCGGGGAGCTCGGCCGGTCGGCCGATCCCCCTGCCCCGACGGGAGCGCGGCGACGGTGGGCTGGCGAAGTGCGCGACCCCACGCATCCCGCACCCCACTCGTGGGGACCGCTGCGTTCCGCCTGCTGCCGGTGCGCTGCCCGCGGTTCCTCCCTGCGGCTGCGGGGCGGGGGAAGGCTCCGCGGGAGGCAAAGGGCGCCGAGCCCGCACTGAAGTCTCTGCTTGGGGCGGGGTGTGGGGCCCCTCGAGTCCGCGTGCGCATCTCAGACGGAGCGCACGGCCGTGCTCTGCGTCGCTTTCCTGGGGGTTCGGTTCTAAACTGTTCGAAAGCGCTTGCAGCTCTCCCGGTGAGGTCGCGTAGAAATGCGTGTTCCTTTTCCGAGACGCTTCCAAGTGTCCCCGGGCGGCACTGCTCACGGGGCAGTGTTCAAACGTTTCCGGAGCGATCGCTCTCTTGCGGTGCGGCTGCAGTTGTGGGGCCGCCCCGACGTGCGTTGGTATCGCCGTGCGCACGCCGCGTGCTGCTGCTTGCGGCCCTTGTGGAGGTACCTTTCTGGAGGAGGCTTCTCCCTTTTCGATTTTATTTATTTATTTATTTTGTTCCTCGTGGTGCTGCCCACTCAAGTTAAACGTCTCAAAAAAGGAAACTCCTTGAGTCATGCAAAGGAGTTACTGGAAATGATAAATGTACCTAAAGTCTACCAAAGAGCAGTGTTAGCTTTGCCATCTTGGTCTGAAGGGAAAAAAAAATAAAATGGTTCTGTGGGAACTGCCGTTGTCTTACTTTCTTGTATATTTAGAAATACAGATCTATAACTATGAAAACATTACATAAGGCTATTTCTGTAATTCATATGTAATAAACCAGGCAGAAAATCATTTTGATCCACTGGGACGTAACCACTTTGGTTTTCTCAATAGCCAGTGTTGTGTTTTGCCTCTTTGCTTGGCTGCTATTTGAAGCCCACCATGCACATTTATTTTTCTAGGTCTTCAGCAGATTATTTTTCATGTTTTCTGTGAAGCACATGAACCCGTGGCTCATCAGAATATTTTCCCAGTGAATATGGCCTGCAGATGAAATGCTGGGCCTGCAGAGGGTTGTGAGAATTTGCTGTGCGTTTCAGCAGAGCTGGGATTCCACCCAGCGCTTGTAAACGTGTCGCTGTGTGCTCAGCATCTCAGGGGTTGCTTTGTGGCTCTGCCTGGGAACTTATAGGGAAGCACTGTTCAAATACTGACTTCTGGAGGACCTTAAATTACAGTAGAAAATATGAACTAAAAAATGACAGCTTACTGTAGTGAGCAGTAAACCTGAAGGAGTTCACAGTCCTCTGTGAGCGGATGCGGGTATTAATTTGCAGAAGTCCTCATCTGCCGTGAAATGATTGGATCCCAGCTCCCTCACACGTGGATTATCCGGGATTTGAATGGTTCAGTCCAATTCTGCTCCCATTTGAAGTCAGCAATAAAACTACTCTTGGCTGTAGGACTGAGTGCTTGCAGATGATGATGAGGAGAATTCAGCTTAGCGGGGAGATACGGAAAGATTTCTGAAGTGTTTTGTTACTTTTAAAAATAAATAGTAATGTTATCGGATCTCTCACTGGATCTGAATGAAGTAAGTGGGACCTGAATGAAGTGTTTTGTTTGTAGTCATCTGCTTGTTCAGAGAATTCTCAGCGGAGTTCTCAGAAGGATTTATGATCACGCTAGTGCTTCTGTAACGGCCTGTATCAAGTACAGAGAGTTCTGCAGAGATTTGGCATATACGTGCTTTTACAGCCCAATTCCTCACAGCTCCTACCCAGGTTTCAGAGCTGTCACTTCTTCAGAATTATGGCTGTGACAAGGCAGCAAAAATCAAATTCAAAAAAAAAAAAAAAATCCCAACCCCAAACCATCTACTTCTGGTGAGACTTTGTCTGGGTAAAACCTTGGGCATGGTAACAGGGATTGAGCTACTTGTGCTGGTTTGTGGGTTGGATTTTTTTTTCTTCCCAGTAATAAAAAAGCTTTTGAGGAAGCATTTCACAAACACTAGTTTGGGGATTGGATGAATCATTCCAGTTCCTAACATAAGCAGAGGTGTTGTCTTCTCTTATGAGCACTGCAATCAGAGAGAGTAGAGATCGCAGGCTGCTTTCATTACTGAGGCATAATACCTTATTTTTCTTTGTATTTCGATTTTTTTCTTCTACTTCACCCCCCACCCCCCCCAATAACCAGAAAATTTTAATTAAATATGCAGTAAGCTACTATGATAGGAAGTTCCTGCTTAAGCTGACATTGGGGGGTTGTGAAGTCAGTGAGCATCTTTGGAGGGTCTATGTTTCAATTGTATTTAGTCCTAAAAGTCTGAATTATTTTTATTTCCAGATGTACGTTTTGGAATATATTTAATTGGACCATAACAAAAGGTGCTGCAGAGTTGCTAACTTTTACTCAAATCACAATCTTTTGTTCGAGTATATATTATGGTTTTTCCGTTTAGGGTTATAAACCATGACACCAAGTCAGTGAAAAATTGTATTTCTTCCTGTTCTAGGGTTATATTGAAGCACATGGTTGTGTTTCCTTAGGGTGAAACATATACTACTTAACGATGTGTCAATTTAGGATACGGATCTTAAAACAGTAGACCTTACCATCAGGTTTTCCCCAGATCACCATCCCCAAGTACACTCATTTTCACATGACTAGACCTTCCATGACTACGTCATCAATTGCACATTTATGGAAAAATGGTGGGACAGTGTGGAGATGATCAGTTATAGGAACAAAAGTAGTACGGGAATATGCGTAGAGGTGAAACAGGCACTCAGTTATGGGAAGTTAAACAAACACCTGAAGTTTCCTGGCACTGCTTAGGAGCCAGCAATTTATTTTTGGTTGCATGCAGTGACTTTTTTTTTTTCTTCTTCTAAGACTCTGGCACCATGTTGAGTAAATAACATGCATACTGTCTAAATACAGTGTGGGTATACAGTCACCAGAGAAATAAGAATAGTTTTGGAAGGAGTCACTCTGGTCACTTGAGGAAATAAGTGGTGTTTTGTAACTGTATTTTAAAAAATATTTTACAGACAAAACATGGGGTCTGAAAAGAAACACACTTAAGTAACATTGAGGTGGTAACAGAAATGGGAAAAAAACAGCAAATATGAAGTCCAAGCTGACACTTGAAATTACACTGCATTAGCCTTCAATTAGAATTCCCAGCATTTTTTGTTCTGTGTCAGAGCCTTAAGGTTATTAAAATAGCATGTTCTGCGCAATATTGCACTTAGATGTTTAGAGCAGCCCTTGCAAGCTGCCTGCTGGAGTCAGTAACAGCGTCACGCTTACACTCCTCTCTTGAAGTCCAAAGCTTCTTTCAAACATAAGATATACTGGTACAAAGCTGAAATGAACAAAATGAATGGCTACTGGTAAATAAATCTAAATGAATAAAGTGAATGGAGATATTTATCATGTGCATTATAAGCTCCAGTATATTAACAGCCTGTAGACAAACACATAAAACATGAGCTCCATGAGCAAATCCCCACATACAACAGGAACCTCCTGTGACGCTTTTCCACTCCAGCAATTTCCTTTTCCAGTTTCTGGTGAGAAATACTTTCTGAACAGCATAAACCAAAACTTACTATTTCTGTGTGACTGGAAAGATCTAGTAACTTAGAAATTAACAGACATCTTGTGTGGCACATGACACAAGACCCTGAGCTTCCGCTGAGTCTCCAGGGAGCCCTTCCAGGGCTGGCACTTCACCATCTGTCAGCCTACCAAAGACATGGCAGTTGGTTTCACATGGTTTGGCTGGGCAGTAGGACAAGCAGGAATCTTCGGTTCAAACAGTAATTCATCTTTACTGATAAGATACGTTAAATAAGGGGTATGACTGCAGCACTCCAAAAAGGTAGAGGACAGACTTCCTCATTTTTTTATTCACAATTTTTCCATATTTTAATGCCTGAGCTTCCCCTTCCTGGTGGCTGTCTTCCAAGCTCCCCACAGTGAAGGTATCCTGGGTGCCTCCCCTCCCAGTCAGTCTTGCTTGCTGCCACAGCCCTTGCTTTTCAAAAAACGTTGGCATGGCAGTTCACTTTCCGGCTTGTGGGTCTTGAGTTGACCCAGCAACCCAAAGAGCTTGGACCTCTGGGAAGCAATAGGACTGGTGGAAGATACCTGGGTCATAAAGACTAAGGAAGGTAGGCTGGCTGGTAACTAGGCTTGGAGCGGGAATGCAGTTTTAAAGAACTTGATTTTCTCTACTTTTTGCACTTCTTGAAGTCATTTTTTTTTCCTGCACAATCAACAATCTTTTATGATACTGTCATCTCATGATTCTTGATGTCATATATGAAATCCTACTGTCTTCATATGTCCTTTCATGTCACTATCATGATGGACACAGTGAATAAAGCAGAGATTTATGACTGCTTCTGTATAATCTGTCAGTCAAAGATTCAGAATAATGTAAGAAAGTGTAATTTGAAATTAAAAGATGCATCTCTTTTAATCTATATCTATATATCAGTTTATGTTTGTTGCCTATCTTGCACACATCTCTTACTCACCCTAGGCTTCATTACATTCAGACTCAGTGGACCAGTTCAGAGGTGCAGTTGAGGCAGAGCTTGGGATGATGTATTCAGATAACAGGTAGATACAGCCTGCATGTTGTATATTTTGGATGTGTGTTATGCAAGGAGTTGTACAAAGCTTCCGACAAAGGAACATGTAGAATGGATGTCTGGTACTGCAGATAAGTATGTCATAAATCCTAGCAAGGCATAAAATCACTCCTACTTGTGTAAATCAGGAGGAGCACTCCTGATGTCAGAAAGCTGTAGGAAGGGAATGAGAATTCTTTAGAAGGGCGCATGAAGAAAGGAGCTGGAAAAAGTTGCATGCAACACTAAGTGAAATTCTGTATAGACTTATTTTAGTATCTGACTTTCAATCACAATTTATGAAAGCTTTTATCACTTGGTAATTTGGAAACTGCTTTCCAGCTGGTGAAAGCAAAGAGCTCATCTTTTCTAAGTGCGTGCGTTCATGCACACACACATTTATTTTATGGAGCTGAAAATTTACTGCATACCTGATTCCTGTTGATATCTGAAATCCACAACTGTGCTTTATTTCCTCAACTTCCTCTCTTTAGGATGGTCCGCACACTGTATGCCATCGTCGCTTTGTTTCTTCTGATGGGATTTCTGCTACCAACAGCAGAAGGGAGAAAGAGGAATCGTGGATCTCAAGGCGCTATCCCTCCTCCTGACAAGGATCAGCCCAATGATTCAGAGCAGATGCAGACACAGCAGCAGTCAGGCTCCAGGCATCGAGAAAGAGGAAAAGGCACCTCAATGCCTGCTGAGGAGGTGCTGGAGTCCAGCCAGGAGGCACTACACATCACTGAGCGCAAATACCTAAAACGGGATTGGTGCAAAACTCAGCCCCTCAAACAAACTATCCACGAAGAAGGCTGCAACAGTCGTACCATTATCAACAGGTTCTGCTATGGCCAATGCAATTCATTCTACATCCCCAGGCATGTCCGCAAAGAGGAAGGCTCTTTCCAGTCTTGTTCCTTCTGCAAGCCCAAGAAATTTACCACCATGACTGTTACCCTTAATTGCCCTGAGCTTCAGCCCCCTAGGAAGAAGAAAAGAATCACCCGCGTGAAGGAGTGTCGGTGTATATCTATCGACTTGGACTAAGCCCAGAAGTGCGTTGTACCGATAGCACTCTGACTCTGCAGCCATTGCCAGTGTGAGTGAGTGGCATGAACTAGCAAAGCTTCGGGGCTGGACAAAACTGAAAGGAACCCAGTGAATTACCTAAAAAACAAGTAACCAAACAAAAAGAACAAAACAGATGTAAGGGAAGAGCAGGCACATATGTGTAGGAGAGGAAATGGGTGTGTACAAGCAAGTATAAGAATGGTCACTCTGAGGAAAAAAAAATAAATGGGTAGGAAATATTAAAGATCTACTTACCCACAGTGAATGAATTAGGCTTCCTAGTGTATATTCGCATTTTTGTCACTTACTGGGAAAGTGGAGCTGTGGCTTTTGCTAATGTTCACCTGCCGTGCTATTTGCTTTTACTGTATTAGGAGTAACATCAATGTGAGAGGACAATATATCTGAAAGCATGAATCTATTCTTAAATATGAAGTAGGCAAAAAGCAGTTATGGCGTAGCAAAAACATCACTGAAAATAGCAGCTTATCAAGCGTTTGTAACGTGCGTCATAGGAAAAATAATTGTAATCCAAAGGCTGCTTTTGGAGAACAATGGGGAAATGGGAGTGCTGAAAAGTCAGCATAGGTGGATGGAAAACAGAACCACAGCAAGTTAGAATGCAAAAGGCCAAAGTAGGTAGACAGGGGGAGTAGAAAAAGGAAAGAAATAGGAAGACACAGAGGAAGAGATATTGTCTTCTGTTTACGTTTTGCTTTAATTTATATACCTAGTCATATATTACATAAATTAAAGAGAAACTATATACGAGGCTATAAATATACTTCTGAATTCTAATATCTCTCTCCATCAGTCAAAACCCATTCCTGTGCCACTAGATCCATCTGATGTCTTGTATTTCTGATAGCAGTTATTCCTCATATTACATATATATGTATATGCAGTATCTTTTATTCATAGGTATCTATACATACATACAATGAGTCTGCAGGCTTCATAGTGCCTATCTGAACTCTCTCCTCTTTTTCACACACATTCATAGAAACGTACATACCGCAGCACAAAAATCTTGCTAAGCAAGATCAAGTACAGAATGGCAGTAATTTAGTACATAAAGAGCAAAGCAAAAATTAAAACAAGCGTCATGTGACTGCAAATGCAATAACCACACAAGAGACAAAAGACACGACATTCATGACTAGTAAACATTGCATTGTTATTGTTATTTTAGCTTTGCCACAGGCATGCAGTTTGTTGAAAAAGAGATGCAGAACTTTGCCAGCAATAATCCTCTTTTTATATCTTTTACCACAGACTTGCATTTAAGCAGGATTTGGACTAAGTAAAGAGAATTTCCTGAAAATTAAGGGCTAACTCATTCCCCTTCTCACTGAAGGGGAAAAAACACACGAACGGGGACACAGTACTTCCAACAGCTCAATGAGTATCACCTGGGAGATCAGCCTGTGTCTTCCCTCCTTCAGGAATAGGACCACATGCTAGATGAGTGGGGTGGCTTTTGGCAAGAGCATGGGGAGTCTCATAGGAGAAGTCATCCCAGCAAGGTGGTTCTAAAGCCCTGAAGGCTGGCTGGAGAGCTGCAGCCTGGCTAGCTGCACCTCGAAGTGGCAGCTGGGCCAGGCATTGGGCACTGGCTTGGCAGGGCACCTTCCGTCCAGATGCTGAAGGTCCTGTGGTGCTGCAGACCCTGCAGGCCTTCCTGCCTCCACCTGTGTGCCAACAAAAAGACCCCATCTGGTTTTGCACCCACAAAAAGGCATGGTCCTATGGTCCTTGGCCCATGTTAACAGCGTGGTGGGGCTTGTGTAGCCCTGGACACGCTTTCCCCTTCAGCAGCAAGACTTCTCTCCCCACAATCTGTTTAGCTGTACTTTTTCACACTAAATGCCTCTCTCAGCCACAGGGTGATTACTTTGACAGGATTTCTGTCCATCATGCTCTGAGGAAGACAGTTCTGCTCTTAGAAACATGTCCAAAGGGACAACCATACAGTGGCATGTCACAGATGTATGGGATGTACAGTCATTACATTAAAAGCCATGGATGTAACTCAATGTGTCATGCAATTATTGCTGATATCTTGCATCTCTGTAATTCAGATATTTTTCTTTTAAAATCCACTGCTATGAGGCCTGTGTTTATGAGATTAAGAGATTGCAACTCATTGGTTCGTATTCTTAAAATGCATTTCACTTGGTGTACTCTCACTCCGCAGGTTTGACACATTTCTTAGTGGATTTTAAAATCCAATTTTAAAATCTGGCATTACAGGAGGTAGATTTCCACTGTGTGGAATGTGAATAGTTAGAAAGATATGGATATTTAATGTTATTATTAATACAAATCCTCTTTCACTGATAATAGGCAGGGGGTGTTCTCCTTTAAATTAGGGTTTTTTTGAGTTGGTTTGCAGGTAACAGGGCCAATCTCAGCCTTTGCTGAAAGTTTTATACTCCGTAGTGTTTCTGTTCAATAAATGGGCACACCTTAAGAATGAAATTATTTCTTCATATGAAGTCACTAGCAAAACACCCGTTGTCTTTAACAGTAATGGGATTTCATCCTTGGCTGTGTGTCCCTAAACCCTTCGATGTGAAGCACAGCTTTAGACATTACTGACTTCAGCGTTCTGAAGGACAACCGATAAAAGTATTACAAATACTTATGTTCCAGACAGCCTGTGCACAGCTCACAACGGAACTCCCCTGGAGGCAGATCCCCCTATAACTATGTAAATTTTATACAAAGAACTTTTATGAATTGCTAGTTGTTGCCTGAGAGTAAGAAAGTTCTGCTAACTTACAATTATACCAGATATTTAATATCAACCACAATATGTATTTAAATGTCTGCTTTATTCTAAAAACAATGGACTATATAACCTAAGGCTGCAGTATTTTCATGCTCGGTCTCACAAAGCAAATCTTGGTTTAAAATGAAGTTTTAATTATTTTGTAACTGAATAGAATTGGAATTTTTTCTTCCCAGCATTTTGTACGTCATTTTAACTACTAGTAACAAATAAATAAAATATCTTCTCCAGTCCATGTCTATTGTTGTTTTTATTTATTTTTTATTTCTTCCTTAAGTTTCCAGCTCTTGCTGGATCTGTTGTACTTTACTCTGACTTCTGTGGCTTCTCTTAATTATAAAAGGGCTTACATTCTGACAGTGAGGCTCAGAGACAGGCAACGGCACCATCATTCAACACGGCTACTTCAATAAAGTCTTTAAATGAGATCTGTCACTTCCCCCTTACCCTTCCACAATTTATAGAAGGAAAATCTCAATTTTTACTCACACTTCTCCCCTTGTAAACCATATAGTGACAGTTCAAAGTATAAATCAAACTTGAATGTTTATAGAGGTGGAGCTGGACTCAGCATGCCTGCCTCATATCTTACCTCAGCTTTGTGCCTGTTCATCAGTGCACTCCCGCTTTTAAAAAAAAGAAGTCGAGAACATCTTTGCAAGGCAGAGCTCTCAGCAAGCTCTCAGCAGGGACAGAGAATTATACAGGAGTATAGGAGGATTAGTCGCTTCCTTTCACTTCCCTTTACATTCTCTGCCTTCACAGTGGGAGCTGCTCAGATGGGAGCCACAGTCCCACAGGTCTATTCCCTTTCCTTCCAGGGAGCAGCAATGACATAGCTGAGCATACAGTCCCACAAGTAGCCAGCATGTATTGGCTTCCTGTAGCACACCTAGGTGACCAAGAGGTCAGCTGGCCAGCACCCAGCCACAAAGGGCAGGTGAATGTTCTCCACAGCTTTACTGCATGTGTAGCCCTTTGAAATAATGGAGCTGACCAGTCTGTAGCGTACTGCCTCTTAGGGCAACATAAAGGCTTTAGCGTTAATCGTCCTTCACCCCTATTTCTGTCCATTCATTTATTATCTTGCTCTTCTAAAATTTACTGAAAGGAAATAATGTTAAAAGTGTTATTTGTAAAAGGTAATTGACTTTTTCTGGTCTGAGATATGGATACGGTCAGATGTAATAAATTTCCATGAAGGGATGTACAAATATATGTTCACATGAAGATTTAAAACAGAGAGCAACCTCCTGGGCTTACCTTTCTAATACTTCTAGTACTGTGGTCTTATTATTTATATACTAACAAGCTGAGGTAGTCATTATAATTTACATTTGACCTACATACCAACTTTAAATTGGAGTTATGTCCACTGTGAAGTCCTGTGTGCTTTATAGATAGCTACACTAATCAAAAGAAGATGAGAGGGTGAGAGGGAATCCACACACCTCCCTCAGCTTTTGTAGAGACAGACAGAAATAAGGCTATTTCTTGCTCTCTTCCCTGTGAGGCAGGCAAGATTTCTGTTCAGTATTTGTGTGTGTGTTCTGTAACCCATGTGCTGTGCAGTAGATTTGCACATGTGATCAGTAGAGGCATCAAGCGCAAGCCACGCTGGCTGGGCATACATGAGACATCTGAACAACACATGGCCACATGGCAGCATGCTCGGCCAGTTCCTGGCCAGAAAAAGGGCACGGTCTGCAAAAAAGTGTAACTTTGTAATTCATCTTCTCTTGGGCAAAAAATAAAAGAGAGACCAGAGGGCTGTCATCTTGTCACGAGTGACGTTTTGTGCTGCCCAGTGTGCAAGCCTGACCTGGAGCAGTACTTTCAACAGATTTCTGAAAGGAGAAGTGCCCAGTCACTGGCAGAGCCTGCAACACTGCTTTGCTTAACCTGGTACAACAAAGACTGCTCCTTCTCTTTTTAAACAGCATAGGTCTTATTCACTCCAAAGAATTCAAACCTGCTTTAGAAATTACTTCCCCTATCACTGAAATACAGCAGTCACTCAACACCAGCAGCAGAAGGCCCCAAATTATTTCTGAGTGATTTTGCTTCCCTGGGCAGCTAGCTGCACTAACCAAGAACTGCAAAGGGGGAAGCCCTGCAGTTTAACATTTCAGAAAATGAAAAACAATGATGTATGTTTGGATTTAGTCAAAACACTGCTACATCAGGCCTTGGCTTTAAGATACCAGAAACTTTGACCATAATAAGCTTTGGACGCCTTGCTTTATTTCTTGTTTGTTGTCTGAGATTTAAACCAGGAATGCAAGCAACATACAGGTATGGTAACGAATACCAGTAGTGCAGATTTCTGATGCTACCTTGTAGTGCAGCTCCATAAAAACATCTGAAGCTTGTCTGCACTGCTTGCCCAAGGAATGTAGCTGATGACTGGAAGGTGCCCTTTGACAATGTGTGACTTCTAGCTGCCTGAATTCCTCCCCAGGCTTTATTTAGTCTGGGGGTAGAAGAACAGAAATATTAACTGCCACTTGTTCACTCTCCCATTACTTTTGAAAAAGATTGAAAATAATACTCATTGTCTGCCTCTTTCAAGCGGCTGAGGAGCAAGATGTGAGGATCAAACAGTAAACTGACATAAAAGAAGAATGTTTGGGAGCACCTTAAAAAAATAAATTTCTAAGTTGTGATGAGCAATAACCCCTCTATGCTGTGATACAGATGTAAGTCACATAGTTTGGGGATGAATCAAATCAAGAAGTTACACTGACTCCCAATAAAAGTTCTGCAAATAAAATTTGGAATTGCCATGGTTGCATTTTTTTTTTTAAAGAGTGCCTTATGGAAACAGCTATATTCCAATTCATAATACAAGAGATCAAAAGAACAAAAGTTAAAATATCTTCATGTTTAGAATAATTGAAAATAGGTATATCTTAACCTTTTGTCTAGAAATACCAATATGGATTCCAGTAAGAAAGCAATTGGAAAGAATTAACATGTCAGTTACAGCTCATCTGGGACACCAACTCTAAAATTCATTAATCATAATTTTACAGCTATTGCATGGCATCACTAAAGAGCACTGTTAGGATTTTTTAATTTTTTTTTTTTTTTGTAATAATGAATCTGTGCACCATTATATTGTTAAACTTTACTAAGTTTCTACATTTTGTAATTAATTTGTCAAGGACTACAGGCAAAGTCATTACATATTTTCAGTCTTACCTCTGCCTTGGCATGTTCTTCTATCCAGGGAATAAAAAATTGTGCTACATAGATGTAACGTACATGTATTTCTCTCTGTAAAAAAAAAAAAAA
>VXAB01008072.1:13252-66792 GCA_013399175.1 Odontophorus gujanensis
AAAAAAAAAAAAAAAAAGGCATTCAAAGGCATTAGATATACTTTAAGAGAATGAAAAATATACATTTGCTATGTTTATAAAAGTATGGTCTAGTGTTCCAGGCTTCTTAATAATGTAGTGTGTGGGCAATAATCATAAAATATAGTCGACAGTGAAAACAGAACAGTAAGCATGAAGAATTTATATTTTAAGGAGGGATAGAGGGTTGTGTGTAATCAGTAAAGGCTACTTAATGGCAATGATGGAGACTAGCTGAACCTCTCTCCTTAGGATGTGAAGGACCGTGAATGTCCCTTAGAAAACAGATGTGCACAAGGAACATATATTTTCATTTTTCTTGCTAATTTATTTCAGCTCCAAATGAATGAAGAGGGTTGAGATTGGAAGCTCAGTTAGATATAGCAAATAAAAAAAGAGAAAGAAAACTATGTGTGCAATGGAAAGATCTTACCAAATGGATCTGAATCCTATGGTAGGTAATTTGATCTAATTTTTGCAGAAAGGCAAATGCCAGATGTTTGCTCCACTTTGATCTTAATAACACTTAGGGCTGCAGACAATAAGATTGGTTTAAAATTTATTGTCTCTTTGATTTCTCCATTCTAATGCTTTTTAAATTCTTTACACAAGACAGATCTATATATAGGCAACTGGGGTGGCATCAGAAGCATTGTATACTTAAGACATTCTTGAAAACCTCAGTGTGGAACAGTGTTTGCTGTTTTATGCATCAAAACAAAGCCAGATTTTATACAAGCAACGTTCAATTTTCTTCTTATTATAACATCTCTTTTTATTTTGCATATGAATTTCTGACTGTTGCATCTGTGGCACAGCTCTTTATATGCTTTTATCTTTCAATAACCTTATTAGAAGTCAAGACAATATATTAAATCAACATTAAGCAGCAGGAGTTGAAAGAAGAGTTAATCCCTTCCCTTGCATTGGGAGTGTAATCCATGTAGATCTTTAACTTCACCTTTAAGTAGCATTTAGGACTCTTTGTATGCAGAATATGTTTTAAAAGGATGAACACAAGTGAAAGCCTCTGAGGAGCCACAACATCTAGGAGGTCTTGCCTTTAGGTTGTATCTTCAGGATCAAGGGAGCCATTGTTCTTTGAATATGATGATAATAAGCAGTCTAAGGCTGCTTAGTAAATGGTCTCAGGTTTCTATGAGAGTATCCTATATTTTCACTATTACAGAGAAATGATGAAAAGCAACTGAGATTGGGAACAAACAGTTGAGAAAGAGCAATGATTAAAAAGAAACAAATAGAAAAAATAAAAAAAAAAACAAGTTACGGTATGTAGCTTGAATATCTTATCGTAATTCTCTGGCATAGCTCAGAGCCATCTGTCCCTCAGATCCACGCATGATGTCTTTAAACAATTGTTTTCACTCTGCTCAGCCCAGGCGTCTGAAAGTTCAAAAAGTCAGTCAATTCTCCTTGGAAGGAAATTCTGACTTCTTCTGGTGATGAAAGTGCCAGTGCCCAGCCAAATGATTGGACAGATGCTCTGGCAGATTTACTTCAACTAGTAGTGTGGAAGGGTCATCAGAAATCAAAGGCCTTCCTACTCCTTTACCACAAAGTTAGTTCACACAACACCGTTCTTCATAAAACAGAGGAGAACTTTAATCAGAACCCAGTATTTTCATTCATTACTGGGAACAAAACAGTATACACACATGTATAATAATAAATATTCTCTTCCTATCACATTACCATGACAAGTGAGAAGATTTTCAGTTTCCTCACCCCAAGGGAGAAGTTGGGCAAATGAAAAATCTCCCCCAGTGAGAATTGCCTTAGGTTCAAATGCATCTTCGCATCTTTTCTTCATTATCTTTGTCTCATCTCCAGAATGAAAATGTCTTTAGTGTAGTCTACTGTCTTTATTAATCACAAGTACACTGAAGTACACTGTTTGCATAATTCCATGGCATCTTTGGTCAGTATTCTCTTAGACAAAATATACCATCTGCACCATTAGAAAAGACTGGACAACTAAATCACACAGAACATAATTTTAAATGGCATTTGATTTCAATTAAGAAGAGCGCTTTCCTAAAGAGGTAAGATACCATAAGACTCCAAAAACCTTTTGCAACACCAGCCTTTGTGCATCATAATTGAAAGGTGTGCAAATGCTACCCAGTGAAATTTAATGGAAGCTCCACGAGGAAAGGTTTTAGTCTCAACATTTATCTTTACCAACACATGGAACCACCTTGATCTGTTTTTACTGTTGGTGAAAAAAAGAAGATGGTGTCTATTTCACAAGATAGGATAGGAAGTAAGAGTCAGTGTGATGGATGGTGGAAAGAAACAGAGGGCAAGAGGGAAGAAATATGTGCATCAGGTACTGATCTTGAAGATGAGGTCTAGTCTGCTGTCAGAATATGTATAAATAGCTTATTAATAACAGGAGTGATGTATTGGAATTATTGTGAAAGTAGGAGTATACTGAGTTTGAAAAAACATACTGCATAGTCAAATAAGATATTTGGGGAGGATACAGTTTATATTTGTTAGATATTTGTTGAATATTTGTTTATATTTGCTGACACTACACAAGAACAAATCAAGTACAAATAAATTCCTGTGGGAATATTTACTCACATTAAGTCATTTACTCAGCAGATCACAGTGCAGTAACCTCTGCCATCTCTATGAAATCTGTCACATTCATTTCCTAGGAGTTTATCTGCATGCTTGCATGGCATTGAGATCTCAGATAAGCTTTACCTTTACCAATAATAATTATAACGCAAAAGTTCAATGTTTGTTCTTTATTTAAATCAATGGGTAAGACAAAGCTTACCTTTTTGTCCAATAGATGGAAAAACAAGGGTTATTACAGAAATTTTGCTTTAATTTCCTGTGAAAATTACATTGCATTACTGAGCATTCCAACATTTAGGAATGTTATTTGACTTCCTCTCAGGCTCTCTTTCTACTTAACCTGCCTGTCCTACCAAATAGCTCAGTTTCCATCTGGGACTGATATATTGGAAAAAAGGAAGTAAAAAAATCACTTGTTGAGGAGATGTGTGGAAAGGATATTTATGCTGAGGAGAGTCCTCTGCAGCATGGGTATAGGTGCTACCTGCATCTTGTCCTTGCAATAGAATGAATTTAAGAAAAAGTGCTATGTAGAAATATATCCTTGATGCAAGTTCAACAGCTTGCTGCTGTAATCAGTCACTATGTCTATACTACCAACTTCTCCTGGGAAGCAATCTGGTTTATTGCTCCATTTCTAGATTTTGAGGGGAATGATCTTTTGAAAATACTTCATTCAGTGTTGCAGTTCTTGCTTGATTGAAGTCCCTAAGTCTCATCTTCTGTGACTTCCAATAAAATAAGTTGTTCTTTGGTCTTTGATCTGTTATTCCTTTTCTAAAGGAAATCAGCACTGGGCACCATGTTTTGGTTCTGGATTTTTCAGATTTCTGAGTCTTGCCTTAAATTAGTTTGCTGCTGAACAGCATGCTGACTGATAGCTTTGGAAATAGACCGTGCCTTTAAGAATAAGCTAAGCATAGAATCTATTCGTGTGGAATGTTACAAAGGAGCAACTGACTGTAGGCTTTCATCAGGGCTTCTTGTCAGACAAAACAAACTGGAAGCTGGGGTAGCAACTCTAATTTTTCTATTTTCTGCCTTAGTCTGTTTGGCCTTGCATAAAAATCTTACCTTTCAGTGCAACCTTGGGCAGGACTTGTTTTTTGCAGAAGGTAGAAGCTGCCAGAGCTTATCTATGGAGCTGTGTTTCGGGAAGGACTTCCATAATGTAAGACCTGGAGTGCTTATTACCCTCTGAGTTGAAATCGGATGTTACTCCCTGAGGCACAGGTCAACGTGTCCGTCACGCATAGATGAGATCGTCTGCTCCTCTCAGTTGGAGAGGGATGTTATTTTCTTAAGGAGCAGGATGTTATTCCTAGAGGTCTGCCCCTTGGTAGGGTCAAGAGTAATATTTTATGGTTAATGTTTATGATTAATTTTGGCTGTGGCCTTTCCTTTCAGAATTTCTGTGGTGTCAGTTCAAGTTGGTAAGGGGGAAGCCTGACAAGGTTAAGGCGTGAACCATATACTCACTTTTCCTTCCAAAGTAAATAGTACAACAACAATGCACATGGGAACCAAGAAGCACATTCCTAAATCAAACCAGAAGATTAACACAAGAAACTAAAACAGTAGGAATCAAGAGGGTGGGTTCCCTCCCACCCCCCTTTTTTTTTTCTTCTTCTTTCTCCTTTTCAGTCAGAGGATACATTTTCAGAAGGATATCTTGGGAATTTGCTCAACTCAATCCAAGGAGCAAAAAGGGCAGATTGGAGTCAGATTTCTTGTGCTCACACTACTGAAAAATTAATATTGTCTTTGTCCCTTTTCCCTCAAAAAAGGGTCTGTTAAAATAAGGTGAATGATTTTCAGCTGTTGAGTGCTGTTTAAAGGAAAGGACATGCTAGCATCACAGTGTGATGCAAGTTTATTTTGAATGTATGTTAATCTTGGTTTTGGAAAATATCTGGATTTTCTTCCTGGCTTTGAATAGGATCTTTAGCCTCATATGCAAGCCATTCTTTTTTTTTTTCCTTTTAAGAATCTTAACTCTCTTTCAGCTTCTGGAAACCCTGATTTCTTTTCATATTTTTTCACTAATGCAATTGTTTCAGAATAAACTTGCAAATGATTTGGTTTGAAACTTTAAAATATATTTAACTCTAAATACATGGGAAATTTATTTTAAAATATCAGGGCATTCTTTTTGTTATCAGGACGTGATGTGTGAATAGAAAGAAATAAGTGGAAAGACATTCTTGTGGTATTGTGAAAATGTCCAAAAATATGCTGTTATATGTAATCCATAAAGATGATGACTTCAGAAGTATGTGGGTCAGAACCCTAATTTTGATGATCTGTTGTAGTTTTTGCATTTGAAATACAATTTTTTTTCCTTTTTGCTTTGACAATGTATGACAGCTCTTGACTTCAAGTCAGGACTAAAAGAACAAAATTCACATGATGAAACACCCCTTTTCTCTGTTTCTCTTTTTCTCTAGTAAAGAATTTCTGTAGTCAGAGGATACATTCAACGTGCTGTCCTTCTGAATTTCCTTCTGAGTATTTGAATTCTGAATTCAAACAGCTTAAAAAAATTCAAATCCTTAAAATTATTGAACTTCAGTGTCTAAGAATGTACAGAGAACTTTTACATCTCAAAAACTAAAAGCATATTGTGATGATTAAAAACCTATTATCCCATATCATGAATGCATAGCTTCGCCTGAACATTTGCATCATGCCATCTCTCAAAGAAAGGGTGCTTATGACTGCTTCAAGTCACATACCAAGGTAGCACTGCCAGCATTCATCAATACTTCAATGGAAACCAAAGATTCTCAAATTTAAAAACAAACAGGGCACAACACACTTCTACCTGTTCTGCTCCATGAACAATCAGTGACACAAAATATTGCTATTGCTGCTACAAGAAGGATAGACAAAGAGCATTCCAACAAAAGTTTGCCTCTTTTTTGAGGTTAACAAGGGAAATAGAAGATAGAGAAATCGAACCAACATTTTAAAAGTTTTCCCTTAACTCACGTATGTGGACCTTTGAAGCTCAATTCACATGGCCATCTGTGGCTCAAGCTTTTCTCTAAGGCATTATCTTTAAATTTTACTGCTTGAAAATTTATGTAATTGTACAATACTTGGTGTTACTGGCACTATTTTGATTAGTTATGAATCATACAATAGGTTTCTATTTCTGACTCTATGACTAGTAGAGTCTGAAAGAAAAGTTAAGTGCTGGTAAAAGTACTTGTAAGTTTGACCAATAATCAGGCAGAAAACTTTGCAAATCTATTAATGATGACAATTTCATAAATGATTTCCAATGCTTTAATCATATATTGAAGTCTTGTCATTTACAGTTTGAATACATCTCATTATTGGTAACAAACACTTGTTGGAAATTGACAAAGGCATATTCACATAGCATTCTTAATTCTTTGATTTCTTAAACAGGGAGACAGAAAGCCAGATAAAATCCTAAAAGGAAGCAATGCAGAAGAAAAAAAAAAAGAGAAAGAAGTAGACTTATAACATACTGTGATTGAAAAAATTATCCTTCACTCACCCCTCACATTCTTTTTAAGGAGTTGCAGAGGGTTTTCATAAAGGCCCAGCATGCTTAAACAAGTTTCACTCAGAAAGAATAAGTTGTAAAAGTCAAATCACCACTCATTTCTTCAGAGGCTGTCTTCAGCTGTGATCTGTGAAGCTTTAGTTTCTCTCAGAAACAGATACGTGGTCTTTAAGACCAAACTTGAACATTCCTAACTTGAGCAAGTAGGAACTACCCATGCAAGAACAACTGGAAGTATTACTTCATACAGTTCTTGTCCAAAAGTAATGCCTCCTATATTATTCTGTTGGCTTACGTCAGAGGAGGATGCTGGTGGTATGGCAGTAAAAGCTGAGCCTTCCCCCCAGTATTCCATTATTTCTTGTTGCTGTGTGGCAGATGGCAGCAGAGGGGCAATCTGACAAAATATCATCTGACGTGGAAGTGCGTATGAAGAAAAGCAGAGGCATTGAATTCCTCCACTTGGAAACAATTGCATCCACTGACATTCATTGATGCTTAACGTTTATGGAGACCAGGCAGTGGATGTGAGCATCTGAGGTGGTGGGTACTGGGTTTCAGAAGCAGTGACAGCGACGTGAGACAAGCCATGTTCCAGACAGCCATGTAGATTTCTATGAGCACGGTATGCAGGCTCTTTTTCATAACTGGTGAAAATGCATAGATAATGGTGGTGACTATGTTGAAAATAATGTTTTATAGCTGAGAATCTGCTCCATTGAGTAGCATTATTGTGCTCTTTGTATCTGTATTGTTGAAATTTCCATGGAAATAAATAGGAGGCATTACTTTCAGAGTGTCTGATAATGCAATCTATATGGAATTACCTTAAGTGCATCCAGAGGAGGGCCACAAAAATGATAAGAGGGATGGAACATCTCCCCTATGAAGACAGGCTGAAAGAGCTGGGGCTGCTCAGCCTGGAGAAGAGAAGGCTCTGGAGAGACCTGAGAGCAGCCTTTCACTATTTAAGGGGGAGGACTATAAGAAGGAAGGGGACAGATTCTTTAGCAGGGTCTGCTACGATAGGAAAAAGGGATATGATTTCAAACTAAACGAGAAGAGATTCAGATTGCACATAAGGAAGACATATTTTACAATAAGGATGGTGAGGCACTGAAGCATGTTGCCCAGTGAGATAGTGGAAGCCCTGTCCTCAGAGATAATTTAGGAATACTTCCATATGAGTATGAAACTGCATCTCTGAAATTACTGAGTTGTGTAAATAATTAAGAAGAAGCAGACTGTAGGGTGAATAACCCAAAAGAATAGTATTCAGAGAAAATAGTGAGGAAGATGGTATATTTTGCTAGGCTTACCTACATGGTAATCAGACAACCAGTAAATAGAGAAATAAAGAGAGGCTCACCTTTTGCAGATGGTTGAGGCTCACCAGTAACTCCACAGAGGAGGGACCTCCAACAAGAGACCCTTCCTCAGTGGTGGTCAGCCCTTAAATGGGGTCTGGGAGAGGTGGAGCCAGACTCGACCCCTTCCAGGCACACAGGTACCCTGCCTTCCCCTGTGCTCCTGCAGCTGACTCAGTGCTCACCTCAGGTGATCAATCAGTGGTTCAGGCCGTGATTCAACAGTTCCCATACAGCAGACAATTTGTATTATAACTTTTAAAAGCAGTATGTTATAAGCAGTCTGTTATAATTTAATTCTGTATTTGTGAGATAACACTTTTAAATAACTATAAAGCTGACATGCAATAACAATAATGAAGAATTCTACAACATAGAAAACAAGGTTTATATCTGATGACCGCTTTGTATATTGAGAAGATAAGCATTTATTTTAGAACTTAGATCCATCTCACTCTCTTGAACTTCTGATCAACTTTAATGTTATTATATAGGTTTATTCTTGGAACTTCACTTTATCTGATATATTTACTTCCCTGCATGTGGTACTTCTTCCTCAGAGTAACTGACACAGCACAATAGCAAATACTGCTCTTTGGCTAGATCTTATCAGATATTGAAAAAATCTTCGATACCATGAAGCATGAGAGTTGAAGAACATTTTCATTCCTACACTTCTTTTAGACCTGAGGGTAAAATTTAGGTTCTTGATGAACAGTAGATCATGCGAATAAAGAACAACAATCTGGCATTTGACATCTTGGCATCAGTAGAATTCCAACAAAGAGGCTCATAATGTCTGTCTCTTCAGCAGTACATCATTTTACTGTGTTAAACAATCAAGGAACTAGACAATAAATAGTAAAAGAATGAAAAGACAGTGAGTTTTCCTCTAAGCTGGATTGCTTTGGCTTAGCTAATTTTAAGTAGAAATATCTAACTTGTTACATATGTTTTAACTATTCAGTGGCTACCTATATATTTCTAACATTCTCAGCATTATGGTAATTTAAGCATCTCTCATGTTTTCCCAACACATGTGTATCCTTTCTCTTCCACAGGAAGCTAATTGTAAACAGTTCTTCATATTTGGTTCGTGTCTAAATCTTGTCGATTATTTCCATCTAGCATTTCTGGGTCATGTACATAGCTGTTCATGTTCTTGTCTCAGTTTTCAATACAGTATTCTCTTCTCTGACGAGAAATGCAGCTTTTCAAACAAAAACACTGGTTTGATTGTATCACTGAAGATCTGTTGAGTATCTCCACTAATTCCCTCGCTTAACTTGTTTGTCATGATTTTCAAGGTCCTTCATTGCACATGAAGTTGAAGGTGATAGGACAAGGGGGAATGGTTTTAAACTAAGATGGGAGATTTAGGTTAGATGTTAGGAAGAAGTTTTTCACTCATAGGTGGTGATGCACTGGAACAGGTTGCCCAGATCGGTTCTGGATGCCCGGAGACATTCAAGGCAAGGCTGGATGTGTCTCTGGGCAGCCTGGCCTGTGGCCAGATGGTGACATTGCCCACAGCAGGAGGGCTGAAACTAGATAATCTTTGGGGTCCTTTTCAACTCAGACCATTCTATGAGTCTATGATATGATTCTATGATATCTTTGTTGTATACTCTGTTGACATGATCACTCCAACTTCTGATCGGCTAAGGATAACAATTTTTAAACACACCACGCTGTTCTCAGAAATATCTAAAACCAAATAATATTCTCTCTTATTTTTCTTTTTTTTCCTTTCTTTCTTTTTCTCTTTTGATGTGTGATGCCAAAACCCCCTCAAAATGGCTAAAATATATGGCTTTTCAGAAAGTTGCCTAGCATCCTGACAAAGATCCCTCCAGTTTTGTACTCCCCCAGCAATCAGTTGTTAAAATGCTGGATAAAATTACTCTATAATTTTATCCTTAAGTTGATGCTGTTTCCTACTCTAATACTAGAGAAAGTAGGAAAAAAACCATATGAAATAATCTACTGTAAGGTTTCCTAGACTAGAGTAATACAAGTAACATAAAAATACAAGTAAAATGATAATGTAATTTACATTGTGAGTTTGGTTTTTTTTTTCCTTATATAATAGAACCTATGTATTAGTGTCTGAAGACATGAAAGATACATCTTTTGAGACAGTATGTTAATATATATTTTTTGTGGGCAGCATGCTTTGAATTCTTGAAAGGGATTTAAGAGCTTTTCAATATTATCTATTTGGAAGTGGTAAAAGTTGCCAAAGCATGGGAACTGAAGGAAATCCACATCCCCAGAAGTGTGTGCTAATCGTCTGTGACACAACTTCCCCAAATATTAATTAAAAGAACTTCAAAAAATTTACATTTGTAAGCTACCTATTTTAATTCTTTGCAGATCTCCAAAATAAAATGAATGTTTTTAACAAGTGCACTGAAGTTACAATATTGACTGGATCAGTAGAGTAAATAATAAAGAAAACATTATTGAAACAGAGATACTTAAACAGAGAAACCTACAGTACCTCGATAATACATTTTACATACAAATTTTAAATACAACTGATAGGATGAACAAAAATACTGAGGAGGAAAAAATAGTCTTTTATTTACAGATGATGGTTCTTTAAGAATTTAGTTTAAAAATAAATACTCCATTCCATTACAATAACTTTTACAAAGTAAATTATGTGCACGTTTTGTTTTTGAGAAAATTAAAAATTTACATAGTAAAAACACCCCCCCACACACACACGATTACAAAGGGAAGAGGAAAAAAAACCCCACCTTAATCTATTTAGCTTATTCTTGGATATTTATATTTCATCTAGTTGAGAACTACTCAAAGGACTTCAATTCCTGAAAATAAAATACTAAACCATACTAATATTCTGTTATTTTTGCAGTACATATTGTGGGATGAAAAGTGAAAAGTTGAGCTCAATTCATGACATCAAAGATATTAATGCTGAGTGTGTATGTAACATATGGGCAAAACTATGATTTTATTAAAGCAAATCACACGTAGACATGAGAGACTAAACCCTGTGAAACTTGCTGGGTACACATGGAATATTAATAGCATTGCGAGAGAATTTGCCATTTTGCTGTGTCTTCAAAGAGATGTTAAGGAGCCAAAGAAGTCTGTATTTTGATGTTTTTGAGTCAAATGGAGAGAAGAGAGGGAAGAGTACCAACAGCAATAACGTTCAACAGTGCAACTATTCAACTCAAATTGATTGGAAAGGAAAACAAAAAAAAAATCTCAAAATAACTAAATAGAAGTTGAAAATCATAGTATAATCCTACTGAAAACACTTTCTAGATGCCAAATCTGATTCCTCCAAAAATAATCTTTCTCTATTTTTTCTTCCTAAAACATTTGAACATGCCTAAGCTTTTAGCTTTGTACTTCAGAGAGTAATAGCTGAGTGGTATTCTGTACGAAATGACAGGCTGTATTTTCGAAATCAAAACATGAAACTTTAAATCATCTTTTCAAAGAGGTTGGGGTATTTAGAAGCCTAAGACTCTCTGAATGATTCCAATGTGTTGAAGTTAATGTTTAAAATAAATGTGGCCTTCTTCTGTTGCCTTATAAGATATTAACATTTTACTAATTCTACTCACACAGTACCTATGGTTTGCTTGCAGTTTTTTTGGATGGGGCAGCTTTTGTTCATAAGTCTGACGTAGCTGAAATAGACTGTCATAATAAATATGATTTTCCACAAAATGCATACTGTCAGTCATCAGCTGGGCATTCACAGCTTTGCTGAGGACTTACATAAGAAACAGCACATTTCTCCAGTCTCTGTAAACTGTCCTCATCAAATTTCATCTTATGTGGTCCATGAGCTTTATTTTCCTTTGCAAGAGTTATAAGTGACATTTCAAAACAGGTGCAGCAGGATATGAATGCATTTTATTTGACACAATCTTTTCTGAACTTGACATTTGAAAATCCTCCCCAGTTTCTTTCAAGTCATATCCAAATGAAACTGTTGCTCAGGCTACAGCAGCACATTGACCTGCACATTGATCATGCACATAAGTTGTACTTGACTAGTGCTCTGGACCCCGTAGATGTTTATCCAAGACAAGAGGGCTTGATTATCTGATATATTATCTTTGAATTCAAACTAATTAACAAAACTCCAACACTTCAATAGGATGTTACTTGAGGTTGTACTTCAAATGAAAATCAGCTAGAAAGAAATAACGGGGTTTGCATCTTTTAAAATTGTATTATTTGCCAGCCTTTTCCTTTTCAGGTATGTTACAGAGTCTCTTTATTTAATCTCTGGGTAAGTGTTGGAAAATATTTATAAAACATAATGCCAAGACCCTGAGATAGAATTCTCACATTACTTGTACTTTTGGTCTCAAAAAGAGCAAAAGTCTTGATTACATAATTAAATGCACAAGTTCTGTCTTCTACTCAGCGAGGAAGGCTTTCTCTAAGTAAAATAAGGAAAAGAAATGTATAAAAACATTGTAATGATTATCTATTCCTTTGAAACTGAGTTGTTTATGTGAATTCTGTGATTCTGTGAATTGCTAACGTTCAAATCATGCTCCGTAAAGCCGAATAAGACTTTGCTATGGTTTGGAAGATAAGTGACCTCTCCTCACCTGAAGTTGAGTTTTTCTTTGAGCTTTGGCAACTAGCTTTGTAACTATGTGACTTTACTTTTGATGAAACAAGGAGTGTGGGGAACAGGGCAGGAGTTCTTCAGGCCATTCTGTTGAATTTGAACATTACTGGGAATCTTTAAGGAAAGAAATTCACACATGAACCTTCTAATTTCTTCATAGTCTTTCTAAAACACACTAGACTGTAGCACACAATGAATAACTGGAATGAAAAGGAATCAGTAGAATGAAAAAAAGTAAATAAGCACTTTTATTCCTCCACATTCCTGTCAGATTTGAAATAAGTACAAAACAGTGATCTCGCTCTATTTTGCTTTGTTATGAAATGGTGAGTTTCCCCTTAAAGTCTAGAATAAATAAAAGCTTATTCTATTAAAGTAAAAAAACAACCAACCAAAGAATAAACTATAAAAAAAATATGGCTCTTCTCTTGTACTGACGGCAATACGTTCCGAAACTACAACATACTAAGAAGTAAGCAGTAGGTGCCACACAATACATAAATTCACTTGATGACTATAGATGCTTTAAGGAGCAGGAAATAACACTATATTCTTTGATCTCTACACGGTTATGCTGTTATCTACACGGTTATCTATGGATGGTTGATCAGGATGAGCATTTGCTCAACTACTATGGAATATATTTATGGCATGCCAAATTGAGAGTAAGAAATTGGAACTACAAGTTTGATCTCTCCAGGCGAGAGCAAATGTACCATTTGGATTTTTTTTTAATGGGTAATTCACATGTCACAAAAGAAAAAATCATTTTGCTTCAGATTCCAAAAAAGATTAAAGGAAGACTCTCAATCAGTGAACAGATGAACCTCTTCCTAAAAGCCACTGGAGCATAACATAACAAGGATAATGTATGCCAGAGTCAATATAGTACACAAATCTTAGCTCCAGTGTCTACCATAGAAAAGAAATCAATGTCTGACACTATACCAACTCAGGATAATCCTCATGACAAATTTAAAGTAATTTTGTTCAGTTACATGATCTTAAAATATAGATATTTTATTGATATTTGAACTGTGGGCCACAGGAATACTTACGTACATAAAATTACTTGTGTGAATAAGTACTTATAGTATTAGACTCTATAAATAGGCTTCGTAATTCCTCAATATTAGATTGCTGAATATTAAATCGAGATGATAAAATATGAAATGAAATTAATCAAAAATATCTCATGAAAAAAAATCTGTCTTTAATTTATTTCAACCTGACAACTCTCAGAAACAGAACAGGAAGGGCAATACTGTTCTACCTTATGGGAAAGCTTATGCTACTTGATAATCTCCCAAGAAAGTGGTGCGTTCTGGCTCAAAGATATCAGTTCAGTATTTTTACTTCACTGCTTCTCAAAACAAACACTTACACACAGTGCTTACAAGAGGCCCTAGTGCAAAAGCCCGAATTCAATGAGGTAGTGCCCGAAATACTTAACTGTCTGTTGAAGCTTGTCAATTCACTAGAATTACTCTAGAACCTTGTGCAAGTTTAGGGGTGAGGAAAAAGATAAATTTCAGTAATAGTTCTAAGAAGTTGTTTTTTGGAATATAATGAGAAAGAAAACAGAAGAAAGGAGGGAAAGTGGGAGGGAAGGAGGTAGGGAAGGAAGGAAGGGAAGAAGTAAGCAAGACAGGAAGGATGAAAGGAAACTCTTTTTCAGGCATTTTGACCCCCGAAAAAATTCCACAAAAGCAAGTATTACGTGCTTGCATATTTTGAACTTTAAAACTCAGAAACAACTGTGTAAATTTGTTACAGTTCAAACCTTGTTGCGCAGCAGAAATGTTTGGTAGTGATATTAACAGGTCATATTTAATATGAAAAGACAGTGTGTTGTATACATTTTACACAATGTTTCTTGTGCTCACATTAAATTCCTATCCACGTGCTCAAAAAAGTTGACAAGCTGAGGAACTATTTCTCTGTTTCTCTGATTCTTGTATTTCACATTTTGAAATATAAAGTAATACTGTTCTCAGACTTAGCTTGAGGATCCTCAAAACAATATTGAATTCCACAGCATATAAATTTGCTGTTTTGTAATTACCATAATATGCAACAGACATATTAGTCATTTGAAAAACTAATGTTTATGATATGAGAAGTTTCCTGCATTACGTTCTACCACTATTTGTGGTGTATTTTTAAATTTAAAATCACAACAAAGAATTATTCTAGCTTGGATAAGAAATTTTCATTACAGATGAGAAAAAAAGGTATTTTATTGGGTCTTTTGACATACTTCCAGATTTTTCTGTCAAGAGGGAGTATCTGAGCTGGTAAGTCAAGGGATATGGGAGTACAGTTACAACATCAGAACTGAGTCCAGTAAGTCTCAATGGCCTATGCGAACTTTTCAGGAAGATGTTCCATCCTAATTTGAAAGCGTCAGAGAAGAATGGAGAAACACTGAGAATGGAGAAACCACAACTACCTTGCTACCTACTTTCAGTGGTTAACTAGCCTCAGTAGGAATAGTTTGGAATTTATTTCTAATTTTAATTTCTCATCTGGTTTTAATCATCAGAATTTTTTTTTTCTTGTTGGCTTTAGGAGCCACTTAGTTCCTAATATTTTCTCTTATTGAAGCAATGCATTGACTACTATCAAGTTATTTCTTGGCATTCTATATGCTTTACATTTAGATGCATATACATAGACTTATATTCATAGGAAGAATACCAAAAAACTCTTCAGGCTGCATCTATAAAAAAAGCAGCAACAATAAATAAATAAATAAATAAAAAACAAACAAAAAACAAAAAAGAGCCTATAGTGGACTTAAAAATAATAATAAGTGAGATCCATAACAAAACTGAACAAGATTCAGACAAGGCCAAGAATGAGTAAAACCTAGATGGGTATACTTTTCTAACACTACAAGTTTAACCTGCTACCTAAGCACAGATTAGGGAGCGGGATTTTCAAAAGCACACTGATGATGTAATGAGATTAATATTTTGAATTTGTGTGGGTGTTTCAGAAATTCTGCACCCATACAAGATTAAGGCATCCATTTTTAAGATAGTGACCTGAAGCAATGAGGAAATGGCATCACTGAATAACTAAATACAGAGTGTTCTGCTGCCTTATATCCCTCAAGTAGGAAAGATGAGAAAAAAAAATTCTATAAATTTACTAGAAAATCAGGACAATAAGAATCTGTGCATCGTATGGAAAACAAAATATTCTGCATATGTTTCATGTAGAAAACTATTAGACTGGTCAGATATACCCTGGCTGTTAATATCTGTTTGCAGGAACATCCTCAGCAACTCAGGAAGTTTGAAATCCCAGGTAAACTTCATCCTTCCTAGAACTGCTTAATATGCTTTATTATTTTTCTCTCTGCTTTCTGAGTATTCCTTTGTACTTTCATTTTCCATATGAACAGAAACTACAGTTTCTGTTTTGTTGAAAAATATTTATATTCAACCTATACACTTACAATCCTAAAATAAAGCACATGGTAAAACATGAGTCATGGCAAAATACATGGGTAGTTTTCATAAATTAATCTAAACACCATAAAAATATAATTTACGCTGTCAAAATACCTCAAAGATGCTAAAAGGTCTTTCATTTTACTGTCAGTAAGTGGTAACATTGTAAATAAGTTAAAGGGCACTTCACAAATTAGAAAGTTACTCATCTAAATTAAGTTTTTGCTAATCGCCCACTTTATAAATCAGCAACACATACCATTTTTCTGTGTAATAAGCACCCACCAAGTAAAAGGGTTTTAATACTGCTTTGCTTGACAGATTTTGAGAAGCTTGGCAATAAGAGGAGAACAGAAATTATAAATTCTGCACAGCATAGAAGTATTTTAAATGAAGTAGCTTGGAAAATAGTAACTGTGTAGTTATGCTTGTTTGGCTTTAATTACTTCATTCTTTTACCTCCTTTACAGTGATGCAGTCTTGTATCTTGAACCAGTCTACCATTCCCTTGTCTCTTTACTTTCATTCTTTTCACTTTCTCTTCTCCTTTTCTTCCTCTCTAAACTAGAAAACTGGGGGTAAAATGAGGCAACAAACTCAATTTAAGTTTCAAACATAATGTCTGGTGACTTTCGCTGATCTCAAGATGAGTCGCGTTGCTGGCTGTTTGTTATGTCTGTAGTCTCTAAACATGTAATAATTGAACAGCTAACACAGATGCATAATATCTGTTAATATCTCTTCACTAATCCCATATTTTAGGTCAGCACATATACTGTTAGTCATTGTCTGATGACACCTCTGGGCAACACTTGTGTCAGTGTGGTATTCAGGGTGTCAGTTTGATAGTTAGCTGATGAATTCCATTCAAGAATCTTAAAATCTGGAGTAATAGAATTAATTAAATAGTCTAGATGTACTTTTTCTATTCCGCTTTAAAACAGTACAACCAACAGTACAACTAATAGTTAATTTAAGTTATAGTTGAAGTTGTAATCTAAATCTCAGCCTTAAGAGTTAAGTTGGTACAAATGCAGATAAGGAAGAAACAATCTATCTGTGCAATATAGATTATAGAGATTTCTGTAAAATAGTACATATTCGGACATCTTGGCAAATTAATAATCTGAAAACAAAAAGAAGAATTATAAATCTAATCAAGGAACACTTCACATCAAAAATTTAATTTTAATCCCTTTTTAGATACATTTTTCAACATTGCAAAATGAAAAAGTCACTTTGAACTGAAAAATGAAACTTCACAGAGAGTAATTTTGAAATAGGATATTTCAATAATTTAAAAACTTTTCCCATAGTATAGTTTTAGAATTTTCAACATCAATCCTTATTTCACAAACAGCGCTACTCTTATCTATTGGTTCTTCCAAATAAAACATTTCATTGAAAAAATCCCAATCAACCAAATGTCAGTATACACTCTCTTCATAAAAAACCATATCAAAACTCAGCAGTTGTTTGCTTAAAAGATCATCAGAATTGCCTTGCTTGCCGTTCTTTGGTTTTTATAAGAATTATTGCTCCTGTTATCACTGATAATACTGGAAATAAGTGTACCGTACCTACTTGGTGGAAGACAAAATTTAAAACTTTGGAATGTCTTTCTCTTCAATGGGAGTTTAGCGGAGCTAAAACTTAGTTTATTTTTGTTGGTGTGTTATTCACTGTTTCCGTAAGAATTATGCTTACACATCTTAGGTGGATTCGTAGCATCTAGAAACTCCAAAACATACAGGGCAGCCTTGATTCCCTTATTTTTATCTGTTAAAGATTGACAGACTCATTAAAGAAATCTGCAGTATATGAAGTCTTCAAGCAACAGCCATGAATGGGGGGTAATTTTCACAACTGCTGTCTTCCTTAACAAGTGTTCATTTCTAGTGATGAATAATTTTTTCATGGGTATCCTTTCCATCAGTGAAGACAAAGGACTAATGCCTTGCCCTCATTATTTTTTCGTACTTTTTTCTTTATCTAATATCTCTTCCTAACACACTTCAGATATCATTATCATAAAGAAGGCAGCTTCTATGGTCAGCAAGCAGAAGCACATTTTCTCCAGTTGTCCTGTTTTTACATTAACTCAAGTCTTCTAAGAATCTTCAAGTAACAGTGGATATTTGGTAGATTTTTTTCAGGCTCTGCTACTTCACAGGTTATAATGCCGCAGGAAGACAGCTCACGTTTCTACCTCAAGTTTTACTTATTAAATTTATATATCCATATAGATAGATATTTATATGCTGGATGCATTCTTCATAAAAATATAGCAGGACAAGACCAGACTTTTTAGAGTGACTTATTCATTACTAAAAGAAAGCTTTCATTAGATTTGAAAGATGAAGATTTAATGACAAATGTCTAACTTCATGGAAACACATTGTTGTATTTCAGTTCAATGACTAGTAAAGACATTATTTTATGGAAATGGTAATTTCAACATATACTGAAATAAAAATATACTTTTTGATCTTTTTTTTTGGAGCTCACAATATGGGACAGGTTAAAACAAGCAAAAAAAAAAAAAAAGTGAATCAGTTACACCATTGATCATACAGATAAAGAATTTGAAGCTATTCCTTCCCATGTGCAAAATATTGCTTTCATTTCAATGTGTGGCATAAGTTGAGGCATTTATAAAAATATTTATAGTAAAATACAGAGTAAATCTATAATTACATTTAATCAGTTTTAGAAAGATGCATCCAGTACTCAGACACCATAATACTACTTACAGTTAGTCACTTTTATCTCTGTTACTTCTGAAGTAATAAAAAATATGGTGTAATAGTCCTTTGTGAACTGAACAGCATATTTGCTCTAATCTACACAAAGCCCTGTAAATAACCTACAGGTTGTTAGTCATTATCTAACCTTGTATCCAAAATTCTCATTTTAACTCTTCCATATTACTGCATTACATATAGAATACTTTAAATAACCAATAACAACCAGATTCCTTACAATGTAAGGAAGAACTACAGAAAATCATACTGAATTCCCATGTAAAAAAAAATTCTTAGAATTCCTTCTACGTTATGTACAAACCCTTCTGAAGGAACTGAAAAATCTTTAGTGGATTGTCTCGGAGCAAATCAGCAAAGCAGAATTCAATAGCAAATGTAAGGTGCTCTCTGAACCATGGGCATAATAAAGCATCATGAAAGGTATTAAGACACACTATTGCTTTCATCTTTCTTCTTTCAGTTGACAGTCACATTGGCTTCTTTTTGACGGAGTCTTTCTTTCTGTTATTAAAAATAAGAAGAACTTTATTATCATTCTTTCCTCTAATTTTCTGTCTACTCTCAAGATGCCTAAAATATTTGGTCTAGAATACTGAGAAGTACTAAATGAGTCACAGCAGATTAGAGTCCTCCTTAATTAAAAAGAAACAACACAAAACTTCTGGAGCACTCAAGTAAGGCTCATAATGAGTTCACTAGTTACTTTAGGTAAGCTGAGCTTGCTTTAGCTACACACTTGGCAAACACTGTGGGACTTTATAAATTGTCAGTTAAATAGCGGCTCCGTGAAGATCAGTGTAGTGATAGAAAACTAGATACATTTCTCAGTTTACTCTAATACCTTCTCTTGTCCAGAATGGTTTCTGCTGACATAAATAATTTTGCATTTGAACATTTCCTTCCCTAATTCTCTTGCATCCCACAGTTTGAGAAATTCTTTGCCTTGTACACAGATAAAAACAGTTTTATCTGCAGTGTAAATTATTAGACCTCTTTCTGTGTCCTATCAAAAAACTGGGCAACTCTAATGACAAAATGAGGATTTGAACCCTTCTACCACTATTCAACAGCGTAAGCAACATTTTGTAACACTTTAAAGAAAGAAGACAACCATTCATTTTTAAAATGTATACAGTAAGCCCCAGTGCACTAAATAACATGAAAGAAAATACAAGAGACTTCAGTGGCAAAGGGGAAGAAACCAGAAAAGGTCTCATTAAATTTTGTTATCGAGAATAACAGAGCCATACTTAGGTACAACTAAACTAAATTTTAACTTTCTTGATTAGACTACATTAGGACATAAGCTTTACAATTTTTCTATGGGAAGAATAACAACCTGCTGTGTTCAAACTAAGAGCCCTACATCACACTTCAACAAGAACAAAAACCCACCATCACCCTGAATGAACAGTGTCACAAAAACATTCTAAATGCCATGCTGAGAAAGAGATCATACCAGGCTAGCAGTAGGATTGATTTTCTTTGTTTCAACTTTCTTCTCTGCAGTTAACTTGCTTACTGATTGTTGAGCCACTTTAATTCTGAAACAAAGCATACACAAAAGGCATTGTTAGATTCAAAGAAATTCAAACTGCTCTAGGTCTGCTTAATATTTATTTTATCTGTAGGAAGTACCATCACCAACCTTGTTACACACATTAACCAAACAAAATACTAATTAGTATTCAAAGGCACTGCAGAAAGTACCAAAATAGCGCATTTTAAATGAAGAGAAAAGCAAAAGCAAAAGCACAGTCTGTCTCCATTGCTCACTGAAAATCTCAGCAGGTAAACTATTTCTCCCCTCTTGAGGGATAAGGGTTGTATGGAACTAAAACAGCTGCAGTAGAAAGGCAAGAAGATACTTTGAAAAACATCCACAAGTTAGCTGGCTAGATCTTTTGTACATATAGAATACAATATTTTACCAAGACATTTGCTAGGTTATACAGTTAATTTCCTTTGAAGATCTTGAAATGAAAGCATCTGCCAATTTTCATCGTAATGTTTTCCTTGTTGCTTTACATGGAATTGCTGGGCCAATCTCACTGATGTGGTGATATGCAGAGACACAAATAAGGTTCCTGTGTACAGATAGTTAAGGCAACCTTGTGCACAGCTACACACCAGTACACTAAAAGCACTACTGAGATAAGGGGAGAAAACAGAGATCTGACTCCATTGTTCCTATTCAGATCCTAAATCTCATGTTTCTGTGAGAATTTAATTTAGAAGAACGCAATCAGAAGTTTTATCAAGAGGGAAAGGAGAAGAGGATGTGATTCTCTTCCTTCATAGAGGAAAAGGCAGGGGAAATTATGTGTTAAATAGTGATAAAAAGGAAAGAAAATTCTTGGCACACCTGAGACAGGATCTGGCCATCTACCAGCCTTTCAGATGCTGATTTCTGCAGACACCTACTTTACAATTCAATATGCTATATACAGAGGGAAAGAAATTGCAAGGGAGTTTTTACAAGCAAGAACTCACCAACCCAGTTTTCACTACTGCACACAAGATCAGCCTTTTACTATAAACAACACGTTTCTTGGCACTCTGGAACTGAAAAATTGTATTTTCTTCTCTTATTTAATTTTTTCCACTAGTAGAAATAATTGTTATGGCCAGTCAAAAAGTATTAAAAACACCACATCAAGTTCAAACCACTTTCGACACACTCAATTTTTGAGGAATTTTGGAAGAAAAGCAAAAAGGAAAGTGGATTATAGCTGTAATTACTGATGTGTATTTCCTTGCTTTCCTTGCTGTAACATTATCACCATACCTGATTCTGGGAATTTTTTTAGAAATACAGAACACAGTCATAAATTCCTCCTTGTGTTTATCAACATTCAGTGCTGGAAAATAACATTCCTTGTTGTAATTCCTAGCTGTAAGTACAACCTCAAATACACCAAGATCAAATTACTATATTATATATTTTTAAACATATCTGTAGTCTTGCTAAAATTTAACTAGCTTTCTGTGTGTCAAGCAAGCAACAAATCTGTAACACACCACTCCATCCTTTTACAGTTTTTTTTTGTTAAACAGTACAGTTTACTTTTTCATAGATGACAGCAGCCACTGAACAGCATGCTATTCCTCACAGCTACTAAGTTTATGCAGATGATAATGCTTTTCAGGTGTATGTGCACAGGTTAGGAACAATCAAACAGAGGCATCAATTTCTAAACTTTTCCTTGTTTCAATCATGTTTTCCATCACATTCTCTTTGGTCCTAGGAGAGTTTTCTGAACTGCTTTTAAACGTTTTGAGTATGCATTTTCAGCTGAAAGGTGAATTCTAGGGATTATAAACTGTAGGTCTTGTAAAGAAAATTATGATTTAGATGTAAAAGAAAACTGATGATTTAGATGTAGCTCTTTGTGTTTTATTCTATATTTACACTTTCTAGGAAATCTGGATTTTTTTTTTTTTTTAACAAAGAATAAATAGTTTGGAATGAGGAATAAATATAAACCAGGTCACTGGTTTACTTCATATTTGCTTCAGAGAAACATTATGTATTACATTTTGGTCTCTTAGGGAGAAATCACTTTGCTAACATATGACTGATAAGATTAGCAGGCATTCTCAGAAAGTTAAGTACCTAATTTATGATGAATTTAATTCCCTGGATTTTTTAAAGGCAATTATTAACAAAGCGGTTAGCTCAGTAATTACATCAGTGAAGCATCCAAACTGAAAATTCGTCTAATAAATAACTTTTTTTTTTTTAAACATGGTTAGGGTACTAGAACTGGCTACTGTGCATGGAAGCACTATTGTTGAACTGAGAAAAACAAAATAGTACGAAAACCATCCAAATTCAAAATCATCAATTTGCCTAAGAGCAGCAGACTAATTTATATATTCCTTTCCATTACTTCAGGCTTACTGACCTGCAGTTCCCTGGGGCTTCATTTCTCCCTTTCTTGAAAATGAGAGTGATGTTTCCTTTTTTCCAGTCACCAGGGACTTTGCCTAACAGCCATGACTTTTCAAAACTACAAAACTTCACAATTCAAGGGGCAGAGCAGACTAAGAACGACTAATAATAAAGTTGGAAAAATACTTTTGCTGAGGAAACAGCAATGGTTTGTCTTTACAGATTTACTGAAGATTTACTTCTGTCAGGGTCAGCTTGGGGAAGGCCATCTTTTCAAAGGCATGTTTTACAATCTCAGCAGAGGAGGCAATAGATATTCCTCACACGTTGTGTTTCGGGCAGCATTAATCAGTGAATGTCACAACTCAGATCTACTTACCATTCCAAGACATTAAACACTAACAGTTCTGGTGTTTCAGTGTGTTTCAGAGGAGAAAAAAGAAGATTTAAGGAATGCAAGTCAATTAAGCTTTGAAATCTGATCAACCACAACATGGTTGTATTCAAAGGAAACATTACTCTCATTCAGTGGTGAGCAAAAAGGGTCAATATATCCTAATGAATAAAGAAGATGTGGTGTCAACTGCAATGCTGAGTTGTATAGCACAATATCACACAATATGGAAAACAAACCTGAATGAAGTGAGCAAAGAAATATATTTTTAATTGGGAGACTCGTGATATTTGAATCTTTACTATAATCAGTGGGAATATAATTCGCTTTTTTCCTGCCTCTAGGTGACAGGTGTTGGCTTTCCCTGTAAACTAGGTACAAGTCACGCCTCTTAAATTGAAACATATCAATAAAAAAATAAAAGCATCATTTTTTTTCTTAATTTTTAACTCCAACACAGAAATTCAACCAAAACATATACTTGTATTTATTAAATTTTTCTTTGTAAACCAGGGACTCAGCAGATAAACTCTTGTCATGTTCGCTTATGTTTCCTGCCTAGCCAGACAGAAGGTGTGAGCTGGCTCATTCTGCACTTGAAAGCCTACAGTTAGGATACATAAAATCCTGTCTGAGCAAGCCAATTGCTACTCATGGATGTTCAGGCCTTACTGGTGTGTGAAGACAGACAATATTATCTGGTTCTGTCCCAACTCTTGATATTCTGCTATAATCAATTCTCTTTGGTTCTGTAGCTCCTTCCACACAGCTGGTGGTTAGCTGAAAGTTATGAAATATCTTGAAATGATCATTCCACTTGAGCTATCTGTGACATGGAGTACAAACTTTTACCATAGGACTGTGGCATCACAGGAATTGTTGTGCAATACAAATATTGCAATACTCCCTTTGCTCAAATTCCTTTCATACTTACATGCCTTACTTCTCTCAGCCATATGATAATTTCTGTATGTGGACCATAATTAGTCCTAATAGCACAGATTCCCAAAAACACTGTAAGCCTGTGACACATGGCAGCCTACACCACAGTTTCAAAATTTTAGAAGACAGTTCCTTGTGTTTTACCTAGTCTGTCAGATTATTTGATAAACTCCTTGGTTAGCATCACAATAGCCTTGTAACAGACTCTGAAGTTTGAACATTGTCCACTTTTATCACTGTGCTGTACAGTACAATTGGCAAGTCAAGCTTGCTGTCAATCCTTGTAAAAAGAACTTGATCATTATAGGTCAAATCTTTAAATTGTATTTAGAATAAATGTTCATTAACATACATATTTTCTATGTCTGTACGGATGTAGTTATCAGTGGAATTTCTCTCCAAATCTCCAAATGCTAATACATTAAGTTTGCTTTTATTTTTTGGGGGATTTACTGATTGTGTTTGAAGGTGAGAAATTTTACCTCTGTAGTCACAAGAAAAAAACAAAACTTCATGCCTTTATCAAAGCTGGTGCTTAAGAAAAGAACAGTAAGCCCCCAAAAATCTACACCAGCTCGGACTAAAAATATGCTTCAGTACATCTGAGCTGGGTACCACCAAATACCAAGGAACGTATAAGGACAGCCAAAGTATTCAGTAACAATCCCCAGAATAGTTTCCCAGCTGGAAACTCTCTTTGCATTTAACAGTTCTTCATATTCTAATATGGATTTGTACTGCCACCACGCAGGAGCAACACAAACTTTTGGCACCTGGGCCATCTGGTGGCAAGGTGTTCAACAGATTAACTATGGCTACTGCAAAACAATCACTGCATTTGGCTTGCACCAGCCACTTGCTGGTTTCACACTTCATGCTGTATTAGATTAGGTACGTAATGACTATTTCCCATTCACACTACATGCTTTTAATTTCTCTATTGTATCTTCTTAGGTTCTGAGCAGTATAGCATGGTATCACATAATAGATATGATAACAGTGAGAGAAATTCACATTTAAATCAAGCTATAAAATAAATAACAGTTTTGGTCTTCGAAAACTGTTATCGTGTCTTGAACTAAAGATTATTTTTCCTCATTGCTCACTGTAGTATTGAGAACAAAAATATAATCCACTACTTCCTTTGTGGCAAGTGCTTCTGCCAAATTTCAGTTATTTGTTAGGTGCAAGTTAGACTCACAGATTAGGTTAATTGGTGGTTAGACCAATACTGTGCACCAAAAATGAAAGAGGTAGAAGGCTATAGCCAACTCCAACTTACTATAGTAAACAAAAATTGACTGGGCACTGTTTACTGCCCTTTTTATTGTTCAGATAATTACCACCATTAGCTACCCACACTGCTACATTCAGAGCTTCAGCTTTTTAAACCTGTTATTGCTTTTGCACCCCCTCAGAAATAATCACTATAACGTTTTTCAAGAGATAAAGGTGAGACCATCAGTATGTTTTGTACTAGTGATTAAATTCAAGTACAAAAAAATGCACAAAAAAGGGACCTTCTTAAAATAGGACTTACCCTACTTTTAAGATAAAACATGTTATTTCTGTTTATCAAATGACTGTGTCTTCTCTAGACACTGACACAAATATTGGTTCTTTCTTTCCTTTCTGATTTCTGTTCCTGAGCTGTGAAATTTGTATGTATATTCTATCTAAAAGAAGTGGCTTAATCTAGTGTGGTAACTATTACTGCAACCTTACGTTTGCTGTGGAAGCAGTGAGAAAAATTTACAGCAGTAACTCCATTCCTATTTAGTTGTCTCGTATGTATATATAAGCACATGATAATTCTCATCACACTTATGTTGCAGAACATGCAATTACATTCTGTGATTTTCTACTAATCACTGCAAACTATTTGTTTTGTATATACACATTCATATGTGTATGTCTTTCCCCCATATTCAGACTTGGCTAGGATATTCAGTTAAAATACACTGTAATAGTTCTTGACTGCTTTAATAGATTTATGGACAGACATTCACATATTATTATGCATTTATTTTGACATACTCACTGAAAATAAAATTAATAGACTAGAAAAAAGGAAATGAGATTTGTAGATACGCAATTTACCATGATATAAGATGACAGAACTTTGTTTTGGGCTTCAGTTTGATTAGCATCCCAAAATCTTATAAGAAGAAAGCAAAAAAAACCCCGGTTCATGTACCTGGATGCACACACATCCTAAAGTAAAATGTTTCTTCATTTTATCTCTACAGTCATTTGTTTGTTGCACCTATCTAGGTTTGTTATCCATTTGTAATTCTGTCTTGTTTTTCTAAATGGTGTTCAAATTTTGTCCAGGAAAGAGACAACGATTCAACTATTTTCTGCAGGCAGTTAATTTATTTTCATGGTGAGTTAAGTGCTGGGCAGCTCTGTTAAAGTGTTTCTCCTACTTTATGAAAAAGCATTAATCTAATTAGATTTCTACAGTTGTGTTACATTTAGAAGCCAAGGAGATGTTAGACAAAACAGGCTCTTACAGCTGAGGCTGTCATTTTGCTACAAGGGTAACAAAAAAGGGGTATCCTTCCTCCTTGAAATTCAGAGATTTTATAGTTTCTCTTATGCAACACAAACTAGTTCATTTTGAGTAAAAAAATTTAATTTTCTACTCTTAAATCTTTTGACCTAGTTTCACCACTATTAATTTTAAGCTAATACATTTTTAATGATACATTTGGTATGGCATAATACTGATAATTCTGCATATTATAATTACATTTAGAATTTTCTGAGCCATACTTTATGAGTAAGAAATTATAATCCAATATTAACATTCCCCTAGAAATGTAAACAATTAAATCCATATTTAGGTATCTACATGACTAGTTTAATTCAGATACATTTTATATTTCTGCATCTCCTCCTGAAATTTGAAGGGTAAGGTAACGGTGAAAGTGTTTACATAAGACTATCAGTGTCTTAGTTTCTGTACCCAATAATGAAAATATTGACTTTTGCTACCAATTTTTCCGCTTAGATTTTTTTTTTTTTAAACAGAAGAATTCATTGTTGATGAACATAATCTTTTATTTTTCTTTTTAATTACCATCTCTAAAAATGCAAAACAAATAGTGCATCAAATTAATTAGCCAGTTATGGAAGACAGCTGTCCATTCCAGTCATTCTAAGGCTTTTAGTTACCAATGTGCAGAATGACTCTGAACTTTCTTTCAAAATTTCTTGGACATCAGTTCATCAACTATTAGTCCCATACTTTGTAAAACAAAACCTTAAAAGATCACGAATTCACAGGACATTTTCAATAATTAAAATAGTTTTCCCCTCATTCAAATTTACTGAGTTCATGTAGTTCTTCTTTTCAGTAGCACATTACAGAACAATTTAGGATGATAAAAACAGCTCTTCTGTCATTCTAATTCACTTATTACACAAAAATCCTCATTTCAGCAGCTCTTGGTCTTAATGAATCACCTAGATTTTTACTATAAATGACAATGAATTGTTCTTTTGGGATTAATGAGACTTTATGAAAAAAATTGAACTCTGAACAAAGTCTATATAATACAGAAATTAGCGCTTTGAAGAAAAATACTAACAAGTGGCATTGTTTTACATTCGTGAATAGGAATAAAAGTATGTATTAAAGGAACTATTTAAATGCTTGCAATGTATTTTTACTATTACATTTTATTTAAATAATTATTAAGCAGTGAGTAATTCTTATTTCATCCCACCAGGAGAACACAGAATACAGCAGTTTACTTACAAAGATCTCTTCAACATTGTTTTAACAGACTTCGAGGGTTTTTTAAAGATTTCTAATGTATTAATTGAACATTTACAAGACAACTTAAATCAGCTGCTTTGAAGGGACCACTGTATCCGATCAGCAAAGTACTAACTAGGAGTGGATGTATGCTCTGGATCAGCAAAGTACACAGGAGTGGATGTATGCTCTGGATATTTTTTCTCTGAACTACAGTATATCCATGATATGATCCTTTGATGATTAGAGAAATCTGCTTAGTGACAAGTAATTTTACTTTTTTTTAAATTTGGAAAACAGGTTTGAATATTGACTTAGAGATGAAGAAATGAAAGATTTTCTGAATGTTCACAGTTGTCATCTTTTAAACTCAATCTAATCATTAATCAGATGATAGAAAAACCTACAATTTTCAAGAGTCTAAAACCTGTAACATCTATAAAACAATGCCCATAAGGTTGACAATCAGGAATTTATATTTTCTCCATTTTGTCCTTTAAAAATCTACGTTTACATGATTCTAAGACCCCCACTGATTTAAAGCAAAAAGGAAAATGTAAGTGCTAAGATCTTTTAAGAAATCTTTTATTTACATCTGTGTCACTTTGGAATACACACCTGGATTTATATTTCATGCTAAAAGTGATTAGACCATTCTTTTCCAAAGCATGACCACAATATCACTTTGTAGGTTTTTTCAAATGAATTAAAACATGGCATTTACTCACTTGCTGTATAGGTATTTTTTCTTTGCAAAAGAATTTTAGCTTCTTTAAGAAAACTGAGCAAATAATTGAAGGGTTTATATTTTATTTTTTTTTACTCTAACTAATAAAATCAGTTGACTGTGGTGAGATCTAGCGGTAAGTAGTTTGAAGTCCTCAGCAGGACACCAAGAGTCTGAAGTGGTGCTGTAAATTCAGCGTGGGGCTTCAACACAGTGCTAAGTGTGGCCTGAATCTCTGGGGCTTCCCTTTGATGCAAGTGCAGTATATTAACTGGAAAAGCATTCACTTTTATTTGTCTGTACTGTCTGCGACAGCAATATCGCCTCATTTAGGCTAGTTCAACATGAAAATGCACAGAGAAGCAATCTGTTACAAATTAGCACAGCTCCCCTTTCATTTTACTAGCTAGTAATTGGAAGGGGTTACAAAAGTGTAATTTATCAGATTATATGTGTTTATCTTTTTGTGGGGACAGCATGCCTTTGGTGAATTTTCCTATGCACCCTGAGGGAATAATCTTTCCTTGATGTCCATTAGATCTGAAAGAAAACAATGACGCCTGTGAAATATAGGAGTATAATTTGTTAGGTTTGAGAAGCAACAGTTTCCCAGACATCTAAAATGGTATTAATGACTTTATTAGAACCTTACCGCTCCTTGGAAATGCTTTTACTCTCTCGTTTCCAAATGGTCTTGAAGTCACTGCAGAATTCGTACCACACCGTGAAAACATAGTTTGGCGTGATCTCTTTCTCACCAGGCTTTGGCTTTATCCCAAAGTATCCCACTGTTTCTTCAAAGCTAGGAGGGAGGGGGGAAAAGAAACTGTCAACAGTAAGCCTACGGGGGAAACAGTTTCTCTGAGGGCTGGTTCCTGATTCAGTAGTCAAGGCTGGTAATTACCCTAACTTCCCCTTAGCCCTGGAAAGTCATAGCAGCAATTCATGCCTAGTGTAACTATCCTTCCAACACCTACCTCACTTTCAGGAGGTCAACTTACAGATGCAGGAGCCACAATGGAGATATGTCATACAGTCAAATCACGGTTTTAAAGAGGAAAAACTGTATTTCTTATATTACAGGAATGCTATATTGTACCTATGTCTTTAATTTTATTCACAACGTGCCACAGAGACCTTATTTTGCCATTTCTCTTCACTGAAAGACTGCAGAAGAGTCATTGTGCCATGTGAGAAAAAATCTCCAGTTCTGGTTAAAAAATAACTTTCAAATAGCTAGAGAGAATTCTAAGGAGAAGTAAAAAAAATCCTGTCACTGGCAATCAGTTTGCAAATGTTTTACAGAAAGTAAATTGTCTCCTTCCAAGTATGTCAATAAGCAGATAATAGCAATGACTTTTAAAAAAAGTTCTCCTGAAGATCTCCCAAGACAGGTGAACTGTTTCCATTTGCTGCAGAGGTGGCAGCAAATTGGCTAAACTATTGACTGACAGCTGACTGACCTGCTTCATTTGTACCTAACAAAATTTCCCTCTCTGGCACAGTTGTTTCCATGTCCCATCTGCTTTGCAGTCTTTCTGAAGCAGAGTAGTCTCTCCAGGTTACAAAAGTACATTTAATTTGCAGTTGTCATAAGGAATTAGTTGTCTGATACTGAGTTTAGGTTTCTCAATTAAGCATTAGGTTTCTAACTAAGCATTCAGCATTTTATGTTACTGCTGAAAAGATCTGTTATTCCTAAAACTCAGGAAGGAGCTCAGGAATCTAGAGCAAACTGAATAAAAGCAAACCGTGCTACCTGGGGAAGATCTGAAGATGAAACACAAAAAGGGGTAAAGCACTATGAGTCAGGATGAAGGCAGAGGAGGAGGGAGGGGGGCAGCAGAGGAATTCAAAATTCAAGACGGCTCTATCTGCTGCAGTTGGAATGGAAGATTCAGCTAGGAAAAAGTAAGCATGATGTTAGCAGGGCTGCTGTTACATGAAGCAGAGCTGCAAAGAGAGCTTCTGGTCCTACTACTCCTCACTCAGCTGCCCTAGTACAGCTGTATGAACAGCTGAGAAATATTTGGCTAACTGAGCGTAATGCAAAGGAAGTTAAAAGTAAATGTATTGTGTATCTACTATTCTATATATATTACTCTTTTCAGAGATGCTCTTCCAGAAATGCATGAAAAGTGATTTGCAAGTTTTTCTTTAAACTGCTATATAATTTTACATTTTTTTTATGAATAGAGCAAAACAATCTTGAAAATGTATGACGATATAAATGCAACATGAAGAAAATAGTTTGCTTTTTTTGTTTGTTTTTTGTATTACTTTTTCTAATTTTTATACAAGAACATGATATCTTTATGACCAATAGTATTAGTGGCTAAAATTACCTTTGTTGATATAGCTAACATAAATAAGGTTAGAAGTAGACACTTCAATCTAATGAAAATATTACCTGCTACACAATATTTATTAGAAATAATAAATTATTAAAAAGTTTATGATCTGTTCATACATCAACTAATCTTACTTCTTCCTAAATGTTGCCTCTTCTGGCCTAAGCAAGGTATAGATGCTTAGGTGCTGAAAAGGTTCCATGACGCTGAAACACGTTTCTACTGCATTAAGTAGTTAATCAGTTACTACAATATTCTTTAAAACAATGATTCAATTCAATGTTGACAGTAATTAAAACCCCAAACACAGGAGAGTGGCTAAAAATCTAACCGAACTTTTTCCTGGAAGACTATGTAAGAAATTTTCAGAAAGCATTACTTCTTTGAAGTACAGATGCTTTTTCCTATTTAATATAATTCCTAGATCAATAACATCTTTAACCAAAAGCAAACAGTTAGAAAAAACATGCAAAAGAAACCTTACCATTTTTGTGCATTTTCGAAACTGTTCTCTTCTTTTTTATGCTCTTCTTTAGCTGTCAGTGAAAAACATTTCAAACATATAAATTACTGCCTTAATGTTTTAGAGATCCTACAGATTTAGCATTCCCTACATTCCAAATTGGATAGGTCGTATGCTAGATATAATAGAAGTGATAAATATTTACTAATTTTCATTTTTTGTTTATTACTTGTATCTAAATCCATGCTCCCGATATAGAAATGAAGTATACTGGATTTGAACAGTAATTTAAAATCTGATACTGTAATATATAGAAATATATATCAATCAGAATAGAAGGAAATAATTGAACTTGACATTCAGGTTTTAAAAAAGAGAGCATTAAGTTGTGTATATTCCTTTATTGTTGCAGACCAGAACTTACAAATTTAAACCAATTTCTGCAGTGCAAATAAATGGAATTTGCAGAACAGGTACCAAACAGAGTTAACAGCAACTGTTCCATATAGCTATCACATTTTGTTCAGGAAGCTGGAAAGTGAAAACACATGTACTAAGTTTTAAATGTACAGGATTTTTTGAAAAAGCAGCCAAGAGTTTGAAATATGGTCACTGAATCTGAACCCCTCTGTTACAGAGAGCTCATATAAACTACTTACAGGGATTTGATTTTCAAAGGATGAGCATTCCCTGCTTTTCAATGTTTTCCTCATGCAAAAGCCCTAGTTTTGTTTGAAAAATGCTGATCAATTCTTCTTAATTCCATATACAGTATAGCCAACTTAGCTGCAACAGAATACTACGTATGTAAAAGAAAGTATTACTGAAGGGAAAGAGTTATTTCTGTTCCACAACAGAATAAATTCTGTAAGTGCAAATGTTAATATAAACAGAATTCAGACACCGTAGTGTTATAAATATAAGGAACTGCTCTCTTTGTAGGAATGCACATGTTGATGAAATATAGTTACAGATATACACTTGATTTCAGACAAGGCCATCAAGAAATATATACAGAATGATCCCATTTCATGACTATGGTATTTAAGAGATTTGTATTAAACTAAAATCACCTAAAAACTGCTTTACTTCAGAATGCTGCTGAACACTGACAAAACGAAGCAATTTTTACTCATATGTTGGGCAAATGTGTTGGAGATATTTAGTCAGATTATATAATTATGGCAAAAGCAAAAAACAGCATTTTGCATCCTGTGCAAAGAAAACAAGGAATTCTATATATATATATATTAGATTGGACAAGGGAAAATGGTTTCAAACTAAAAGAAAGGAGATTTAGATTAGACATAAGGAAGTTTTCGCAATGAGAATGGTGAGTCACTGGAACAGGTTGTCCAGCAAGGTGCTGGAAGTCTTGCCCTTGGAGACATTCAAGGTCAGGCTGGACAGGGCTCTGAGCAATGTGATCTAACTGTAGGTGTCCCTGTTCATTGCAGGGGAGTTGGAGTAGATGACCTTTAAGAGACCCATCCAACTCAAACGATTCTATAAATCTATGCCATTAAAATCTCCACCTCAAATCCTGGTGGTAAGAGAGCTACAACTGAAATAGAACAGCTCTGATTTATTTTGTTTGTTTCAGGTTGAAGCTCATCTAATATACTTGGTTGGTTATTTCCATGGTTTTTATGTTTTTTGTTTGTTTGTTTGTTTTTTAACTGGGAAATATAAGCAGGAATTCTGATAGTTTATAATTATACAGAATTAACTACAAATAGGAAAACCAAAACTGTTACAAGCTAAACTGTGTATAAAATTGAACAGTATATGATAGTACTTATAGTTCAGTGTAAGAACTTGCCTACTAGTTTTTAATCTCTTAAGAACATATTAAAGAAAGATGGAGGAAAAAACTTAGTTACAAAAAGTGTAAAAAAGATGTGACTTCTAGGAAAGAACACACAAAGTTTACATTATTATGACACTGTGTTTGTTTGTGTACCAATATAAGGGAAAAGAGGAAGCAAGAAAGTATCATACGTATGACAGTGTTTTCCATACCTCGTCTACGTCTACTCAGTAACTACTTTAAAGTATGTATTTGAAATAAATATGTTCAGACTTGTTAAATAGACAAAAGAACAACTCTTTGTAACAAATTCTAAGTAAACAGCAGTTACAAATACTCCATTATGCATAAGACTAGAAAATAGAGCAATTCTTTATTGTATGCAATTCTTCAATTATTTTCTACTCAGAATCCTGCTCTTCTTCCCCCCTTCCATAACCTGCAGTGGCTGTTATCAACAGCGTCAGTGAAGGTTTCCATGAAACTCTGTATTTTCCTCCACAGATCTGCAATCAAGGTATAAATCCTCAACTTATAACATTACTGAGAACAATCAAATTGAATTTCATAAAGAATTTTTGTCATTTCTCTGACAACAGCAGATTTCTTATTTTGTTAAAGTGGAATTATGTAGCTCTCATTCTTAGACCATATGCTTGATCTCAAGTTTCTTTAATTTAAGAATATAGTCAAAGCCATATTTGATCTGCACAAAGACTCATTTAGCCTAATTTTTGCCTCTGGCAGACACCGAAGCAGGTGCTCAGTTAAGAGTAAGGAAAAAGACAGATATACTCCTTTCCCTGAGTATTCTCTCCCTGAGATTTTTTGGTTCACAGACAAAACGACCAAAACAATGCTTGACACTTCAGGTACATGAGTTGGAGATGCGCACCTCAGATTCAATCTATCCAAAAGCTTGAATTTCTGTTATATACACAGAAAAGCATTATTCACTGCTGTTTCAATCTGCAGTCTTTCTACACCAAATTAATCTGCAATACAAATGCAGATGTTACATACTACGTAAACACGGATTAGATAAAAGTCTTTCAAAATGTCTTCTAAGAAGAAGGAGCCGTCTGTCTGGTCTCAAAGTCGTTATATTTGACTACCTTTGAAACTGAAGGGTATTATCAAATGGAATTTTGCTGTCTTGCTACATGTCTAAATGAAGGTTCTTAATATGCTCTTAATCAATGTATCTTAATCTATCTTAGTCAATATATCTTCTAATACGGACATGGTAGCCAGGGTCAGTGAAGATTCAGTCTTTTCACAAGCAACATTTTGAAAGTAAAACACCTATTTGCAAAATATGCACTTCCAATCTGCTGTAGATATATATATATTTTTTTTTTTTCATAATGCAGCTATAGGCTCTGGAGATCAACCATTGGTCATACTCATCCTGCTATCTTCATGCTGAGGATAAAAAAGTAACACTAACTTGAGAAATGACCATAAAATATTTCTTTCTAACACACCTAATATATGCATAGCAGCTCCTGTTGCAGAGCTATGGGAGGTAACAGCTCCCAGCTACAAAAGAAGCAATACCCAAAAGAACAAATGGAAGTCAATATTAGATAGTGTCAAGGATTGAATACTGGAGAAGGCAAATAACCAACAGACAAAAGAAGGATGACACAACTTGCTCTAAGAGTGGAGGACAAAGAAAGAAAGATGGGTGTACAGATTTAAGTTACATCTGCCCTGCTAGTCTCCCCACCCTGCATGGAAAAATCTTCTGGATTAATTAAGTATACATATGTCTAAGTAGAATAATTCACCCAAGTCTACTGATCTACTCATGCCCATTACAGCTTTTTGGTATCTTATTATTTTAGTATCTTATTATTTTCAAAACTGGAAGATCTCATGTATAGCCTTTCATCACTTTTATAAACATTCCGGAGCAACGAGAAATGCACAGAGAAGTAGCAGTTGGGGTACAGAAATCAGAACTCTCAGATTAATATTTCAGTGCTGAGTTCATGTGGTTCACAAAGTTTATGCTTTGTGGACATTTAGAGACAGCTAATTATAGATTGTGGGTCTTTTTTTTTTTTTTTTTGGAGGGGGGTGGGGGGGGGGTAGGATGGGGTGAAGGGGAGAACACCCTAAAACAAGGCATTTCTTTTTTTTTTTTCCTCAAGGAGGAAAGACGTCTTTTCTGACTCATGTATTCCAACCAACTACAGTTACTTTAAGACAGAATTTGAGATAAGACATAGTCACAGAAAAGAAACAAACAAAAAACCCCAAACTCCAAAAAAAACCAGAAAAAACAACCCCAAACATGTAAGACCAAACCAAACCCCTAGTGATATACCTTCTCTGAACTTATAAAGCCTGGACAGAATCTGTTAAGACAGTAAAAAAGGACAGGCCATTTTCTAGGTGGCAAGAACTCTCCTTTATCATTAGTCAAGATTAAAATCTCTTAAGTATATATATCATAAGAGGGTCAAATGAACTCTGATTTGTGAAGATGGAAACATGCTACCTCTTTAAACAAGAAGGGTTGAGGTGTATCCGTAGAAAGGTTCAGATAGGTTATCTTTTCCTGAAGTATCAAATGTCACATACTATGGCATTACTGAGGTAAGGAGAACGAGCATTGTTTTCTTGGCCTTTTTAAAGTATGAAGACATACAACCATTCGCAATAGAACAAAATCTCTTGGAAATCATGCACTGCAGCTGTATCTGGATATCAGAATCACAGAATCACGAAGGTTGGAATAAATCTCCAAGATCGTCTAGCCCAACCACCCACCTACAATCAATATTTCCTCACTAAACCATGTCCCTTAGTAAAACAGCTAAAGCTGAATTCAGAAAGCCTTATAGTTAAAATTACACTATATATCACCGTATACAAGTAAAACCAAAATAAAAATAAACTTATCAACTTTATTTAATCAGACATTGTGCAGGGTGGGAAAAAAAAGGTCAAGGAAAGTCTTGTAGATGGGTAAACAGACTAGAGTGGATCATTATAAACAGTATAGATGTTTTGCCTTTATACAAAATTCTGGACATGCTTAAAATCCTAGACACTATAGTAGTACAAAGAACAGGAGGATCAACAGCAGAGTGAATCTGGCCTCCCTTGGTTTTCCTTTCAGTAGAACTATTACCAGTGAAAACTTCCAAATAGACTTCATTTTTAAGAAATCCTTTACTCAGGACATCCACTTTGTGTAAACTCTAGGGAAAAGGAGACCTTTTAAAAAACATTCTTTTGTCCAGCTATTCAGTATTCACAGGAGGGATTCAAGTAAAGACATTTTCCATGTTTATTCCTTGTTCATAGGAATATAAAAACAATGACTGGACTACAAGCAGAAAAAAAACTTCACAGGGGGTGCACTTGCTGGTATACGACAGTTCTGGTAGCTTAAAAACAATCTAATGAAGGACTCCCATAAGGACTGTTATTTTAGAGTTGGGGTGGGTTGACCTTGGCCAGCAGCTAAGCACCACACAGCCACTCGCTCGCTATTCTTCAACAGTGGCATGAGAAAGCCAATAGGAATGAGTAAAAGCAAGGAAAAGAAAACCACAAGCAATGCAAAGTAAGTAATCACAACTTCCTACAGGCAGACTGATGCCCACCCAGTTTTGATGCAGTGACTACCTATTATACATTGCCTTCACTTCTATTTTGAGTGCTAAGCATGACATTATGTGCATGGAATATCTTGGTCAGTTTGAGTCAGCAGTCCAAGTTCTGTCCACATCTAACTTCCTGCCCACACCCGGCCTAGTTGCTAGGGGTGGCAGAGTGGGAAAAAAAATCCGAAGCCTTGATACTGTGCGAGTACTGCACAGCAGTAGCCAAACACTGTCTGTTATCAACACTGTTTTAGTCACAAATCCTAAACACGGCAACATATGGGTATCTATGAAGAACATTAACTCCATCCCAGTCAGATCCAGTAAAAGAGCACATGGTGATATGAATAAACACTACAGATGAATCCTAAAATTCATCTGAATTTATTATTTTGTGCATAAAGATCGGATTTATAATTTTTCTATCAATATAGTTTTGGTGTCCAGTCACTAGACTAATCATGTTGAATAATTCCAATTTTCAATGCAGTTCAAGATTTTATTGATTGGATGATGGTAGCCGAACTGCACACATGAGGGTAACAACTCATGCAAGCTGTTCATAAATATGATTAACATTCATATATATTTTTAAATTATTAATGTTATTTTATTAGCTAGAAAAAGAAAGGGCCCTGCATAAAAATGCAATAATTGCAGTTGATAGCAAATGAATTATTAGGAACAATTTGCATGTTGTATGTAACATGTGAAAATACTTTTCATTACATAACACTGCCAGTATCTGGTTTCTTGAAATGTAAATTTTAAATGAATGCAAATCAAATTAATAGAATTTTTAAAACAACAGATGGCAAGTGCAAATAAAAAAGTTTTCATGAAAATATACATACATGCAAGAGAATTTAAAATCAGAAAATTGAGAAAAAGCCATTATAGCTACTGCATTTTGAAAGTGTGCTTAGACTGATATGAGTAAATACGGTACGGAGTATAAAACTAGATTTTTGGAATTGTTAAAGACATGGAAATTTCTAATTCAGTACCACATGCTATTGGTTTTACATTTCATAAAAACTGAATCCAGCTGTAGAACTTTATATCATTAATTATAGATTCATAGATTCATAGATGCATTAGGTTGGAAAGGACCTACAAGATCATCTAGTCCAACCATCCTCCTATCACCATCCCTACCCACTAAGCTACTAAACTAAATCCCTTAGCAAATTAAGATAGCAATGGAGGATATAAAAGTTCTTAAAAATGAGGTTCTCAGAAAAAAATGGATTTTGTACTTTCAGACACGTATACTTTTCATTCTAACGATTGAAAGTCTTTCCCAAAAACCTTTAAGGATTTTAGCAAACTATGCAATGTCAGAAATCCTAGAGCAACACTTGTCCTGTACTGGGAAAATACATACTCATGAAAAATATACAGAAAGACCAAAATTTCTATTTCTATATTATTTTATTGGGAAACTTCCATAAAGAAATAATAATTTTACTTAAGCATTCCCTTCATATTAAGCATAGCATATAGGAGTGAACACATTTTCCACTTTATTTCAAATTTGAAAAATACATACTTAATGTAATAAAAATTATTCCCTTGCAGTCTACCATTCTCATGCAGGTACTTTTTTGGTTTATAACAATAAAAAAACTTGAGTGTTCTATGCACAGATTCCTAGCAGGTATTTTTTTTTAGTATGTATGATCAGACTGGCTTTCTTTAGGCAGTTATTAATTTCTAATTTGCTGGCTTTTTGAACTCATGGAATTTAGCCTGAAAATACATGTAAATATTCCATTCCAGTAAATTAGAATGCAAAAAATTCCCAAAAAAACCCCAAAAGTCTCACCCCTCATCTATCCCCAACAACATTCCTTTCTTCTAAAGTATCAGTTAAGCAAGGAGGTCTGTGAGCAGTGCAACCAACGAAATCTGGAGTATTAGCAATCTGTATTTTAGAGAGAGTTCCCAAATCAATTCATTAATGTTTAATCAAGGGTTGTGTTCATGATACAGCCTCTCTCCCTGGAAGACTAACAGGGTCACTCTTCTCTATTTATCCACATATTTTTATTGAGATTTTAGACATTTAATATCTGCCACATTGGGACAAAATAGGTGAGACCATTAAAAATTATTGGCAGGGGAACAAACAACAGGCAGTGTAATCACATATGCCTTGTTTCCCTTAACTCTTCTGTAAATTAGAAAATGTCGATTTTTTAACATAAGATTTGGCTTTGCAATTTTTTTTTGGACAGTTTAAATACTGGTATAGACATCTTAAATCCTTTCAAAACAATCTTCAGAACACTTGCTGCCATGAGGTCTTAATCATGCTCCCCTGAACCAGTCCTTACAAGTTTATTTTCCTTTGCAGTGGTACAAAAATTGTTTTTAGCTAAGAAACCCACATCCAATGAGGAAAATGTACAACTGTTTCTACCATACAAAGAGTCTCTGTGCAGCCTTGGAAAGCTACTTAACAAACAAGGTTCCATATAAGCAATCAGAAATATTACTTACCAGCCTGTACCTTGAGTACTGGGCAAGGACTAATTAACAGAGTACACAGAAATTGTTAAACATTATAAAATATTGAGTCAGTATTTTTAATGTTACCAAAGCATAACAAATTGTAGACATCTGTGCACACACTGAGGCAAACAACACCAGCAGAACACACTCATGCAACACATTCAAGGAAGTGTTTATTATCATAGGTAATAAAAAACCTAGGAAATTATGTTTTCTTTTAAAAGTGATAATGCTGTCTATAAATTCGCCAGAAAAAGTGTTGAAGGTCTTTTTACCAGAACTTTATAACTAACTATGCAGAAAAAACATTTTATGTGTATTTTCTTAAAGTCCTATATTTCTTAAAATATATTTTTCTTACCACAGTGCTTTTACTGTACTCTGTGAGTTAGAGCTTTTTTTCAGATGAAGCTAGTTCTTTTTTTAGTTAGCTTGCACAGAAGAAGGTCATCGTTTCATTGAAATTAGGACTAATATTAGGCTTACTTTCCTGTATTCTGCAGTTATTAGTTATAAGGAAAGAATTAACATTACATTTTTCAGTTTATTCCAATTAAATTATTTGAAACTGCACTCTGATAAGATGCAATTAATTAATTTCTTCTTCTCACATACTTGCGGGGAAAAGTTTTTAAAGTTAATTAAATTAAGCACTATAGAAATGCAATCTAATTCTAACTTCTATTTTAATAAATTCTTATAGTTTTGTATACTGTTTTATATATATGTATATAGTATGTATTATGTATATAGTTTTGTACATATGTTTTATAGCTCAACTTCAAATGTGATTATGCAGGTTAACCTTAGAGATGACGAAATGTATCTAAACAGTTTGCAGACTGGAGAATGAATTCTAATCCTTTCAGAGAATCTGTTATGTTCCGGAAAACAATTCAGATTTTCTATAGCTACAATCTCCTGTTGTAGCAGAAGTGAAATCTTTCAGGATCAGCGCATTTTTATACCAAGAACAACACTTTTAAATACATGTAAAATAAATGTTTAAGCCAGTACCAAGCAGGTCTTCTCAAAAAATGTAAGAGATAAAAATATGTGTTAACAGGGTGGTGAACCAATGGATAATCTGTTAGGTAAACAATGGCTAACTATAAGAAGAGAATTAAACTAATATCAGAGAAACTTGGGAAACTTGTGCCTGAAATCTTTTAGAAGGGAAAAGCCATAGCATTGCCTCCTCCTGTGGAATGGTAACAGTGATTTATGAGGCTAAATCATTTCTGCTGATTAAGCTCACTAAAGATTGGTTTCACATGATCAGCTAAAGTACAGCAATGTGTGATGTGTAATGGCCCCACACGTTTGAACACACTAGGACAGGCTCTTCTAGGTGATCCAAAGGATGGGGGCAGGGGGCTAAAAGCTGCTGCTTTGTTTTCCATGCATTTTCGCCTCATTAGGACACACTCCTTCTGCAAAGTAAGCCACTTCTGGTGGTCGGGAGCAAAATCTCATTGTAAATGCACAGCAGGATAGTGGCAAAGCTGAGATTAATTCTCCATAGATTTATATAGACCTTTCTCACTGTTGATTGCTTGTACTGTTTCAAAGGTGCGTATGTTGCCTTTTTTTATTGCTGGTTACCGACTTTATTCCAGCATATGGTGGTTGGCGCCATGACACAAAGTGAACATTTTATACTTGAATTAAAGTGGATATTTGACAGTTTCTGTCAGAAAGTTCAGAGAAAAGAATTTGTGAGACAAGATTTATGGCATATTTTATATGGGACACATCTGTTTCTTTGCTACGTTTTTGTTTAAATAAAAAAGCAATGAAGGCTCTTTAAGAAACAAAGACTGTCAATAAAAAAGTATGAACAGAAAAAACCTACATTATTGAGAATGAATTTAATCATTCTGACCTTCTAAAAATGTACTGCTTAGAAGTATGACAGTCACCTTCCCCTTTTTATTCGGCTACAAAGACAGGATGTGGGGGAGGGGGAAATTTCAGACCTAAATTGATTACCGACTGCAGGGTTACCTATATCTAGGGATAAATCAAATAGAAATGAAAATCAAAGAAATTTGCCGTATGGACATCAAATATTCATACTGAAAAACAAGTCAAATATTAAGGCAGATTTTGCCTGTATATATATATATATTTTTTTTTTTCTTTGCACACCTATATCTGCATTTTAGTGAAGTGGAATGTGCCAAATGAACACCCGTTATTTTGAAAATTTCTATACAAAATTATAAATTAGCTATGCTGAGCAGATTGCAAACCTCATCACACTGATCTATTAAGATCAAAGATCACTACAAGAGATTTAACTTGGCGTCTGAAGTTCAGTATTTTAGTCACATCATATCTGAATCAAAACTGAATTTGGAGAACATCTAACAGGATCCAGTTAAAGAAAAACAAATAGAAAATTGTATATGTTACGCAAGAGAGAAATTATTTCAATGAAACTTAGAATTTTTAACTAACAACTTCCCTGTTTATAAAGATTTGTATTTAGTATGAAATCTTAAGCTATGCTGTGGGAAACATGAAATCAGTACTACTTAATCAAACATCATAAGCACAAAATAAATTCTGTTTAAATCACCTATATTTTTGAGCAGAAGGACCTGTATCTTATTTCATTTCTACTTAAAGAATACAACCATAGGAAAAGTAACTCAGTTGGGTTACTTACATACTTACTTCTTACTTACTTACTACACAAATATATACACAAGCACACAAACAGATGGTTAAAAATATCATAATCACAATATAGGTTCAATAATTTCCCATTAAAAAGGGAAAAATTAGCTAGCTATTAGTTTGAAAAACCTACAATTTGAAACAAAATGTAAAGAAGAGGCAAATTTGGACCTCTAATATTTCTACTCTTTGCCTCAAATAAAATACAGTAGCAAATAGTATTAAAAAACATTAATTTTAAAAAGTCTTCTGTCAGATTCTCTTAATTGATGTTTTTACAAGAAACAGCAAACTGCTTCCAAGTACAAGGCAGACGCTTTACTGAGCATGCCTTCTTTATGCTAAACATGTAGAATATATACTAAAAAAGAATTGTTAGATTTCAAAGTAAAATACTACTATTATGGAAAAGGACACAGAAAAAAAAAGGGAAAATTAAAGCATGGCCAATACAAACTAGCAAACTAGTTGGGTCATTTTATTTATACCTAGAAAGCACTCAGATACTTATATGATGAAATGAGAACAGCAGGCAAGAGACAAATTCCTGTCATAGCTTAATTTAAGACTAGGACATAACAAGAATTTTTTAATCTACCTTGTCTATTTTGTTTCTTATTTTCTGTTGACCGCAATACTGGCAATATAATTTTTCTTTTCTTTTACAGTGTCTGTAAACATTTCTACATTCTTCATTTTTATTCTCATGGTAAAGGACAGAGAACATGAGTATTACATAAGAGGGAACGGAAGGGCAACAGCTCAGCCCATGACTGCAGACTTTCTTTTAGATCTACCACTTTACTATTGTTTATGAGGAACCTTCTATCTCTTGTAAATTGCTTTTACACAGTGATAATAGTGGGTCAATGTAAAAGGCAGATAGAAGAATAGAAATATCTGACAACAATCATTTAAACTGAAATGCTAAAAAATGGAGACAATTCCAACTTTCTACAAGAATTGAACAGGCAATAGTTGCAGCTGAAGTCTTATTTGACTACCATTCTGATTCAATCATAACTAGTACCTAACTGAAAAGCTATTTCTGAAAATGCTAATTGACACAATCCATACCAATATCATTTGTAGCTAAATTCATTCTGATGTTATGATCCAGTCATGAATTGAATTTTGCTTAATCTCTTTCTCCCTTAGGACAAGAAAGTCTTGAACAGACTTACAAATTCATGCACAGAATAAAAGTAATCACATAATTTGGGATTTGATATATCCGTATCATTCATAATGACAGAATTTTATTTACATCAAATATTTAATGGGACAACCTATTTAACAACATTTTTAGAAACATTATGAAATGTTTGGAATTCTTTTTTTAAATCTAAAAATTTTTTTAAATCTTAAGGTATTTTACTTTATTCACATCAAAACCAAAGTAATAGCAAATTACATCAGAATCAAAAATATCTGTCATTTGAAACGTAGGAATGTCAAAGTACCCTTATAATGATTTCAAAAAGAAACGTAGAGTCAGCTCTCCTAATTAAGGTTGGGGATTCTCTGTCTTAGGAACTGCCCGATTGGACGTAAAGAAAAAATCCCAAGTGTAGAAAGTCTATGTAATTCTTATGCGTACATATGCCATATCTAATTCCCATTCAGTTAAAAAGTCAATGCTGTGTTAAGCCCTTAGTTCAAAACTCTAGGTAAGAAAACATTATAGACAAATACTGATTAACTGTACTGACAAAACTACAAAGAACCAAAAGAAATACATATGCTAGAACAGGTTTTCCTTTTGGTGTAATATTCTTTAACCCTCTCAGTTTTTAGTATGGCCACAGACACTGCCATGTTGTTTGAAGTCAGCTCTCTGCGCCTGCCCCAAGATACACACTGATACCACCTTTTGTTCCAGAGATGGAAACGCTTTTATGGAGGAAGTTTTCAGACAGTGAGGCACTCTCACAAAGAGTGGATATATAGATGTGCTTTGTACAAATAGTTATATCTCAAAATACTTAGTGCAGTAGCTGTGAAGTCCTTTAACATATTTTTAGGCATTTTACGTCTGTCTTGGACGTAACAAGGATTAGATTGCCGAAAAATCCCGATGCTAAAAAAGGTTTGGATTGATTTATGTGCCATGATAACAGTACTGTTTCAATCAGTTCATCTTTTAAAAGTAAAAAACTTTACTGATCTCTCCACTGGTGGTCACTAAGCAATCCTATGAGTGCTCTTCTCTTTACAAAGCCAGTGAAATAGTAATGGTACTTTTCTAAGTATCTTGCCCTGGCATCTAGCATCTATGCACAAAGAGATCATACAAGTTGCAGAAAAGGCTGAAGTGACCTTCTGAAATCAGACTTTTCTAGCAGTTGTCCTCTATAGCAGTTGTAATCTTGAAGCAATGCAGCATTCATATCATCCACAAGTTTTTCTCCACCATCCTCGAATTTTGAGAGTTTAGTAGCAAAATTGTGCTTTGTCTTTTAACTAGCTTCAGATTCCTGAGAATTGTCCCTTGATTTCTGAGATTGTTAATTTTGTTCTCAAAACAAATGGTCCTACTAAAACGTGCTCATTAAGTTTGGGTGTCAAATTAATTTGTCTTTTTGACCTAGAAAGAAGCCATGTTCTGACAGTTATTTCATGTCTGCCCTACAGATTTTGCCTGTTGTTATTGCTTAAAAGAGAAAAACACAGTTTTCCACCATAACACGTTTTAACCCAGAGAGCTGCAACTTCCTGATAGAACTTTTAGCAACTAGTATTTGTACCAATTACACAAAAGCAGGATATTTGTACGTTTGCAAAGGTATGAAAAATGATGTAAAGAAATAATCAACATACTAGAACCATAAAGGGTTCATGAAAAGTTCTACATAAATGCATATCAGATTAGGCATTATTATTATTTATGATTATTATCATAATCAATTTGTATTATGGTAGCAGCAAAGAGTATTTCCAAGCTTAATCCAAAGAGTATGGTGTCAAATTACGGAGGATACAGAGCAAAAATAGGTTGAGACTGACCACTATGATGGTAGGTATTCATGTGTTTTGATAGTAAACTTTTGGGTTTTCCTTACTTAAGTAAAAGCATTAATTTTTTCTATCCTATCCTTTCAATTTAATGACTGCTCTTTTCCCCATGTAACCTTTTCTATCTATGAGCAAGCTGTTAACATAGGACACATAAGCTATATAAGGATTTTGATGAAAATTTAAAATGTTAGATTCCAGAGAAGCTGATAGTGATTAAAGGTATCAGCAATCTAGGTTCACATTTTACAGGAAGCATTTGCATCACAGTTTTTGGTATTAGATGAAGGGTATTAATACTAACATTCATTATGCCATTCAATTGTGATTAATAAGAAATCCTCCCTTATGTTGAAATGCCAGTCACTGTGGCAGCCACAATGATTCACTGCAACAAAGCCAATCAAACTGAAAAAAATCTGGAAGGAACCATTTTCTCTAAGAGATTCTTTCCTTGTCTTCTAGGAGAGGATGACATCACGCTTCTAATTATAAGCACTTCTAAATTACATTACACATTTCAATGTAGTTTAGCTCCCAAATTTTATAGTAAGTCATGGTTATAGAGGAAGTGATTATAGCAATCTATGTATAATTGTCTCAAAAATACTCAACTGAAAGTTTCCTGAGAAATCATATTTTTAATTAACACTAATTTTCTGGACTTTAATGATGGTAATTCTTTTAGTAGTATAGGAGGAATCATTCATTTCAGAGTAAAATCTTCTTTGAATCAGCTCACTGTCAATATTGCATTCTTTAGAGGCATATGGATGCAATCACATTCTAGGACACCTTATTTGGTATCTTATGGACTAAGGCTATTGTCCAACTCTAAAATCTCAGAGAAGCACAGCAATAAGGATCTGTGCTTTGCAGACTCATGCCAATTTATGTAAATCACTCTTTCATGTATTTAAATACAATGTTTGAGTGATGAAAACAGTTATGACTGTCACAAACAGTTTGAAAGATTAAAGTAATTCTGCTGCTGGCATATAAAACAACGCTCCACATCTTAACACAAACTTTGCATGCTCTGTAATGTCATTGCTGGGAAGGATAAAAAGTTATAAGCAAACATTATCACTGCAAGGAAGTATGACACATTTTTCATGTTTGACACTGGACATAAATATCCTCCCACACTGTTTAATGTGAGAACTGCATATGTGTGGCAGAGATAATAAAACATCTCAGTGAAAACAAAAGAAGGGGAAAAAAGGGCTATGATGAGTTGAATAGAAAATACAGCTTTGAAGTTAAAAGACTTTGTATTCATACAGTTTGTTCACAAAAGGAAGACCCCATATTTGATATGCAGACTGAAGAGTCACAGATTCTCCAAGACAGCCTGATGCCTTGTAGAACTGGTCATTTTTACAAAGATATACTTTTTAGTTGGGAAATGCAGCTTCATGAGTGTGTGTAACAGAAAATCAGGGCAATAGTAAGATGCCTGTAAGTGCTATTGCTCTTCTGCTGTTGTTTACACACCATATGTTAAAAGGCAATTGTTACTGAAATCTAACGCTCCTTAAAAATGATTCTTGATATTCTTGCTTGGCTTAGTACTAAAAAGTTCAAGAGCCTTACATAGAAAATGTAAAGCAATTGCCATAGCTTTATGATTAGATAAAGTAGTTTAAGGTACAAAAATATAACAGTGCAAAACAAGTATGTGACAGTTTCATTACCTGTTTTAGAATACTTTTTTTCTAAGACTTCAAAATAACGTAGCAGTAGATATACTTCTTGATGGGAAAGGTTATACTTTTGTTCCAGAGAAGCAACAATTTAAAATATTTTTTCAGAGGATTCTGATATTTTGGGAAGTCATTACAGGAAAGCTCTAGTAAACTTTATAAACTTAAAGGGTATGTCCCTTTATGCAAGTGAGAAATAGTACAATTTTCACAATTCATGACATTTCCTGATTAGGATGTCTTGGAGTATTTTTGACTTCTCATTCACTGCTGTAATAATTCAGCATCCTACTACATACACAGCTTTGATTGAAAAGCTGTTTTGAGTGGAAACCCTTTTTTTTTTTTCTTTAATAGAAGAAATTGTCCTATCAACTTCTTACAACTCAGGGACTATAAACTAAAAAAAGTAAGGATACCTGGGTTGATATAATGGATGCTAATAGATAAAGAGAATAAATTACTGTGTATGGAAATATATAGGACCTGAATCTCATTTAAGAAAATGTTTTTAAATCCAGGAAGTAATCACAAGATACTGACAGCCAGCTGAAATGCTTTACAGGATTAGAGTTAAAGAAAAGGCATGGAGAAACTTCCTTTCTGAATACTATTATGAGATGATACGTCAGGTATTCTGAAGAAGCACATTAAAATGTAATATTGAGTGAAAATAAATGTAAACTGATATTCAGTAAAATGATAATGAAATTATCTGAATAGAGATATTAAGAATGAAGAAGAATAAAAAAAATCTTCCTGGAAATTACCTTAGAATCTAAAATCCAAATGTTTAGGCTTTCAGTGATTTGGCTAAAAGAAGTTAAATATACTTTGAGAAGGTGTAGGTTAGAACTCCACGATCTAAAGAACAGTGATTTCAAACATTCAGTATTTCACCTTCTTACAAATGAGTAAGAAGATATAGAATCACAACAAGCATCTGTTATTTAAATTTAATTAGAAGAACCTATGTTTCTGGAAATAAAGTTATGAAGGTAGAACTGACATGAAAGCTTGGAGATACCAGAAAGGAAGGAACAATTCTTTATATAGTTGCAGTGACCTAGATCAAACAATTTACATGAAAACGCTTCAGATATCTAAAAAGGCCAGGAGGTCTGCTTGCTTAGGCAGCTTGGCCTCTTACAGATTCAGATAAGTGTCCCTATTTATCTTTACTATTCTCATGTTACAGAAATCAAGGAGTTCTGATCAGAGCTTCTGGCCAGTACACTTGGATATAATTTTTTTCATGACATTTCTTAATTTCTCAGTTATACTCCCAAAAGAATAATACAAAACAGAGAGCAGTTAACATTCAAATGAAATGGGTTAGCCTTAAAAGAATTTATTTATTTTCTTTCCCACTGGACTACCTCGGCAATCCTCTATGGTGCATTCAAACAGGCAAATGAACAAATGCAGATGAAAGCTCCTCTAGAAGTACATTAAAAAGCACAACAGTTTGGAAGCATGCCCAGGTAGCTACTGCAGCCTGGCTAAAACTATTAAGAAATCACTTAGCATTAAAAATCAGATTTATTGACATTTTCCACGTGCTTGCTAACCTTGTCTGAAAAACCTGTAATACCTCCTGACAGTACACTGATTCACTTGGTTTGTGACTCTATTTCTATTGTGCAGGGCCATGACTGAGTAGCAATCATCTCTTATATAGTGTAAGATAAACAGTAATTGTAGCAAAGCAACAACTTAAGCAATGTTGTTAATCCAAATGCAGGGCTATAATTCCATTTGCAGGATAATTCCTTCCACTATGGGGAGAGTCTACTGTACTTGACAAATCCCCTTCTTTCCATCTTGTTACCTTGGGTACTTCGATGTATCATGTCGCTTTCCCAAATAGCATTCCTTCCCACTATTAATGATTTTCAAAAACTGTTCTGTTCTGACATCAGATTACTTGTTTCCCAGCCTTTGTTGTAAACGGAACAAATTCCTTTAATAGCACAGTTTCCATCAGCATGATGCTTTATTCTTGGAGAAATGAAAGGAGACAGCTATGAACTTCCTAGACTAACTGCTACAAAGCCTAAAGACTTTTTGATTCACATGTTCCAGTATTCGAGGGAGGAAATGCAGCACAGATTAGAATTTTTACATACTTGCTAGGCTGGAACCAATGAAGGGGAATTTCGTACCAGATTTTGCAAGATCCTGGATGAATGTGAGTTACAAATTTCCATATTTACACCAGTGAACAAATAATATGAGAAAGTCAAAGGGGGAAGTGAAAAATAAATGTTATTAGGGCTAGTTGACTACTCTTGTATGCCATCTACTTTCTGGTTCATATTATACTTAAGACAGAAAGGTATTAAAAAGTGTCATGAAAAACTGACAACAATGGCTGATGGCCAGCACCCTTTCTAGCAAGCTTCATAGCTGCAATAACCAAACTCTCTTAGTTTTCTCCTTCTCAAAACAGTATTTTGCACCTTTCTCAAATACATTTAATGATTCTGATGTTTTCTATTGATATCTGATAACCCAAATGAGTGTTTTTTTCTAAGCAATTCTGAGCAATATTTTCATAAATTAAGGGGTATTCCGAACCAACTACAAATGCCATGATTTCAAAGTTATTTCTGCAAATCATGCAAAATATAACAAATATATTTTAGAAAACAGTATGCAGCAACTTTACTGGAAATACAGTATGTGTACAGTCACGGTAATTCTTATGTGTGCGTATTATAGTAAATCTAATCTTATTTTTCCATCATATTAATGATTATTTTTGTTTTCAGAATAATCTACATTCCTTTTAAAAAACATGAGTGTATCAAATGCAGCTATTGAAGAATTAACACAGTTTACACATTATATCTTTCATGTAGGAATAACAGAAAACTCAACAAAGATTATCTTTCATTACAAAAAAGAACAAGAATCATTATTTTACACTCTGCATACCAGGAAAGTGAGGCTATCTGAAAAAGAGATTAACCAACTCTTCTAGCATAACATGTCAAGCAGCTAAGCTGGGAATAGAACCTAAAGGTTCTGGCACCTAATTCTTTGCTGAAGGCACTAAACTATGTTAAATTCAGTTATACAAATAGCACTGACATCAGCAGAAGTACAGTTTATCCCCTTTCGCATTTTAGAATGTCAGTCTCCATAACACTGCACGCTTTTTATTACAACACACTGCAAGTATTAAATATAATTGGTAATAATTGTAATTAGGAAATATAAACAGATCTGTTGTAGCAAATCAATCTTTCTTCTTTCTTTTTTTTTTTCCCTCTACAGTATTTCCCATTTAGCATTGAGAAGAAATGATGGGAAATCAGGATTTAAAAAAAAAAAAAAAAAAAGAGTATCTATGAGTTCCAGCCCTATTTCGAAGCCAGAAGTTTCTGAGCTTTGAATACTTGCTGTGCTCTGGCAGGATGATAACAGAATATTTTTTCATACATTTGCTTAAATCACCCACAACTCTTTTTTTAAACAAACAAAACTGAAAGCAGATGCTTAATGGATACTTGGTATTATCAGTTAACTCCTAATTTTAGAGAAGCATTTGAGTTTCCAGACGCCTATCTGAACTGAACCATTGAACTTCTTGAAATTTGTCCAACACCTAATACTATAAATCAAGGTCGTTGTCACATATCTTCAGCACACAATTTTATAGGATTTCCCTTCTAATGCCATACAAATAACCACTCACCCATTGTAAAGATTCAAATCAAGGAGATAAGTGACTGATGGAGGTAAAATGTGAATAACTACAAGGTCTGCAGCTCTCAGGACTTTGTAATTAAAAACTCTAATGAAAATGAATACAGAATAGGACAAGTATAATGATATGAAAAGAAAACATGAGAAGACAACACAACGTGTTCCCCCGGCTTATGGCTGGGCTCTTGAAACTTCTGAGATTTCTTTTTTTTTTTTTTTTTTCATTTTGATGATATTTGTCTATTTTCATTAAGGGCTGGGGTGAAGTTAATTATCTTCGTAGCAGCTCATATGGTGTTGTATTTTGGATTTGTAACACAAATAGTGTTGGCAGCACACCAGTTTTAGCTACAATGCTGTGACAAGCAAGCAAGATAAAGAAGTATACAGGAGATCATAAAGGTACTCAAGATATATCTTGAATATTATCTCAATACTGATATTATATGTAAACTTTATGAAAAAATTTCCAGTTAAATAAGTGGCAAAGATAACTGTCCTGCTTTGACACAAGACTTTCACCATATTTTTTTTGTTTTACAAGTTCTGTGGCAAGAAATGTACATCTTTGCGCTGTCCAATAAACTTAAAATAATGTATACATTAAATAAACATATCCAAACAACAGGACAATTTAACAAAGGTTGTTACTCTTAAAGGATCCTTTTTTCACTTAGCAAATAATATAAGACAAGCTCATGATGACATTATTAAAAAGGCATTGGAAGAATCTTTATAAAATGGAATAAGCTAACTCATAAATAATTAAAACAATTTGAATTGTCACTAAACAGTATTCTGTCTAGATTAGTAGATTCAGATATTTTGCTTGATTTCTCAAAAGGTAAATTTTTCAGTTGATCACAGTTCCTGGGAAAATATTAGCCCTCTGGTATAATTTAGTTCTTAAGAATTAATATAATTACCAGAAATACTGTTATCTCAACAGCTCCTATATCTTGGGAAAGTAAAATCTATGTTCCCTTATCTACTCCCTTGCATTGCTCCAGAGACACTACCATGCTGGTACATGTAGCACTGTTGGAAAACAGGAGAGAGTAAGACTGCCCTTTTCAACAGCAGCAACATACATTTATATTGTCTTGTACGGATCATCAAATTGCACCTTCAAATCTCACCCCTCTTATCACTGGAGTCTGCCCTTGTAAATCACTTCCTTTGCCTTAGGCAACATCTATAAATCTAATTAGTCAGCTAATGGCCATACCACTGATACAAAATCACATTACTTCATGTATATATGTGGAAGGATATTTTCTATTCTAGTCTTTTATGGACTTGAAGATATACATTCTATCTGATAAATCTGATAAGTCTATGATGAATATAACTGCCTAAATATAATGGTAAAGGATAAAACAGAAAATGATCAATAAGAAATGTGTGAGATCAAGGAAAGAATTACCTTTGATAAGTGTTGTCTAAGATCTGTGTATCCATTACTCTAAACACCTATTAGGCATATTAGGAACATAATCCACCACCGATAGTAGGACTTTGTAGAGACAACAGATACTTGATGCAGCTTACATTAGGTATAGAACACTTGGTAGAGACATTATGCTATAGACTGATGTATACATATTTTTCAAATGTGTTTACCTTTCTGGAAGAATTCTTCTAATTTCTCCTTGAAGGGCTGGAGATGCTCTTCTGAGGACTCTCTGCAAACTAACTTCATCTGCTTTTCAGAGGCTATAAAAACAAGTTGAGAGCCATTTGTGGTAGATATCAACACTTTAAAAGCCTTCATCTAAATTAGTCACCTAGACATACTTTGGAGGTAATGGAAATAAACATGCACTACTGAATCCAGCAATTACATCATAATAGAAACCATTGACACTAGTCCAGTATACCAATTAGAAAATGCTGCATGTGTTTAAAGAGTGGATCTTTAGTAACGTCTTGTTTGTCATAATACTCCATCTCTGAGCTTGGACCTGTTGCTATAACAGTCTACCACACACATTAATTCTAGATGGTATTTAAAGCCTTGAACTCTGTTCTGTCATGAATGGAGGTTGCCTTGTATATGGATTGATTCTAATCAATCATTGTCAGGCATCTTAACACTTTATCTTTTCTTCTAACACAGATGAGGAATTTAACCTTATTCAAATTACAAGTCATGACGTGAAATACAATGTAAGAAACTTAACTTACATATAAATGTAATTTGTTTACTACTTAGTCTGTTATTTTAAGACCTGATGACATGACAATTTCTAAAAAAACTCAATTCTCTAGAACAGAACTCCTGTTAAACTTTGAAGGTCCCAATGTTCCACATTAGAGTTGAAATGAGACTGCTGGAAATAAAAATGCAATTATATTTCATTTAGAAACCAATTTTATGAACTACTATAGGATTTCTTTTCCACAACTCTTCATTCCTTAGCAGCTAAATTTAGATCAGAATTTATTTTGGAGCCAATCTTGTAGTTAAAATTTGGCTGCATGTAACATTTTCACACCATATTGCTGCCACCATTATATAATTCAACTTATTCCATCAAAAATTAATACAAAATGGTGAGGAAAGAACTGTGAATTTTAAATTAATGTGTTATGTTATTGTAAGTTCACAGTGCAATGAAAAAATGTCAATGGAAGTTGAAAACAGATGCATACATTATATTTCTCAACTATTTGCGTTGCCTATGACACTTCTGGACCACCAGGACTTATTCAGCAATAACAGCTTCCCAATTAATCGAGAATTTAATAAACATCAGAAGTAAACCTTGAAAATTTTTATTATAGACAAATGCTGATATCTCACTTAAGTATGTATTTTACTCTAGCATCTTTCCACAACTCATGTAGGTAGACTATGAAATTACTGAGGAGCTCCAAAGATTATGTAAAACATGCTAGGCTGCAGTCCAACTACATGTGTAAGCTCTAGTCTTGAAACCTGTAGCATAAGACAGAAATTTGAAAGTGTTGAAACTGAAGCTAATAGAGATGTGCTTGCATGCCAGAGAACAGTCAGATCTAATAAAAGTATCAATTGAAACTTAGCAGATCTGGGAAAGAAAATCTGTTATTATCTTGTTTTTATCTTTTTACATGCCCTTAATAACTGAAATCCTCCCAATTGCAGGGTGTTGGAACTAGATGAACTTTAAGGTTCCTTCCAACTTAAGCCATTCTATGATGATTCTATGAAATTAGGCAAATTAGAAATCAAAGAATGTAAGATTTCTTAAGACTATTTCCTAGAAGTACGTCTCTTACAATTAAAAGTTTGATTTCATGACGGGTATCATATGCTGAATGAAATTTGTCTAACATTTAATTTGCAGAACTAAAGAGAGTTTTCTACATCTGTTCAAGGACATTATGATACTTTGAAAGAAGATGGACGTCAGATTGTGAAGAAAAAAAATCTAGCAAAATACCCAAGACGTTAGTCCAACTGAAATTTTATACAAAGTAGCAGCTACAAGTTTGTGCCTAATTTTATGTGTTTTTAAAAAAGAAAATGTTATTGAAGGTAATATTTAG
>VXAB01008072.1:69809-85248 GCA_013399175.1 Odontophorus gujanensis
AAGTTTTTCTTTTGATTAGAATTATTCTACGGTAAGGATTCTATAAAATATTCCTTCTTTGAAACATACACACATTCTAAGAGGATTCCTTCTGAGAAAGAAAAATTTTCTGAATTTCTGAGGAATCTGAAAGTCTTCTAAAGAATCTGACACCTCACGTGCACTTCCTCACTCACCACCTCATTCCAAAACAATAATTTCAGGAAACAGCAAACATCTTTTCTCAGCATTAATGGGTTCAAACATATGCAAATTCACTATTACTGTAATCAACTTCTGATTCCTTTTCTTGGTATGTATTGTATGCTAACCAAACTAGATGCCATAAACTACTTTGAAAATTGTCTGTTTCTAAATGAGGTACTGCAAAATAAATAAAATAAATAAGTAAAATAAAATAAAAGAGTATGTAATAGTATTTGAAAGCCCTTACAAATTGCTGGATGGACATCATGCTTCACCCACTGCAAATCTTGGCCATAGAGATGGAAACCATTAGCAAAACATTAGAACAAAGCTGGAAACTGCTGATTATCAGTTTGCCACTGTCTTCAGATTTAATGCAATATTTGGCTCAAAAAGTTCTTAAAAAATCCCCAATATAAGTGAAAATATTTACACAATAGAATGTCTCTCACTTAATGCCTATTGGGCAATAGTCTTTTAAAACTCCACAGACACTTGTAAATCTGTCAAAAGAATCACTGCCCATAAACAAACTTTCACGTAAAGAGCATTTCAGTGTCAATCAGACTGGATTTGGAATTTTTTAAGCATCATTTTTAAAGTAAACGCAAAACTAAAAATAGTTTGATGTTGATAACAGTAAATTACTGACTATTTACTCACCAGAACCCATCAGAAGCATTTACAGGAATCATCCTGACAGAGAAACCACGTGCCAACACCATGCATTCCTATAAACCTGTCACTGACGCTGTCCCCCATGAGTTATACCGCCATGAAAGACACTAACAACGCCTACTTCTCTTGTCCATTCAGACCCTGCTAACTTATACTGCCTGTCTCACTCTCTCATTTTCTTTTCATAATCCAGGTTTACCTTTGACTGGATGGCTGTTATTTGCTAATTCTTTTTAGAACCTTTTCTGTTTCAAAGAAGATTTGAAACCGTACCTCAGATGATTTCAGTGTTGCACTAAAGAAAATCAAATTTCTGTATGAGAGGATCCATGGCTTTTTACAGTGCAGAAACCTGTCACACTATTTGGGCTTACACACCCAAATAATACCCAGCAAAATTCAGTAAAAATAAGTAAATTTATTTAACTTCCCCATGATTTATTGTTTGTTTTATTACATTTTCTTGCTTGGAAACTACTAACAGGAGGAACAAGTTGTGGAAGTACTCTCTACTCTCAAGTTTGGTTTTTATTGTCTGAAACAAGAGCAACAATTTAATGCAAAAAAGTATAAGCACACAGAAAACTAAATGCTCTATAGTTACAGTTCTGTACAAAGTTATTTTCAGTTAATTTACCAGAAGAAATGAGTTTCTAAGAACAATAGTTTTTTCCACTCATTAATAATAAATCAGTTTTCTTAAATAGTTATTTCACAAGATAGAAACCAGTAAGTAAATTTTGCAGCAGCCTGATCCTTGTCTGGTTGAAATACCCTTTCCTTTTGTGATGCACAGACAAATGTCTGTGGAGGTGCTCAAGGTAGTAGGTAACTCTCATGTCTAAATAAGACAGAAGCAGTTTTAAGTGGAAAATCCTAAGGTGGGGAAAATGAAATAACTAAGTTAGTGACATGCAAAACACCCTGTAAAGTTCTCCTGTTCTAATGGAGATTTAATAGAACCCTGGATTCAGAAATCTTGAAAGTTCTCTCACAAGTTTTGTCAGGTATTCTGGTGATGTTTCTCATAGTTAAGATTTCTGAGCTTTTTGTTTGTTTAAAATAGTTTCAAACTTATACAGAAGATTAAGAGAAATCAGAGAAATTGTCAGTCTATATTAATTGTAACAAACCTAAAGGAAATTTCTTTTGCTCCCTGTTTTGACAAAGCATATCAACTTTCTTTATAAATTATTTAAAATCCTTTCTGTTAACATTGTTTCCTAAAAACACATTTAACAAAATGAACATAGATTGCTAGTAAAACTAAATATTTTTCACACCATAGCAACATGTCTAAGACTCTGCTTAATGTATTCTCTCTGGAATGGGAGTTTACATTTAGTGCACCCTTCAGCAGAAAAGCACACTGGAGCTGATAGGATTTAAATTCATATATAAATGAACATAATGACTAAATCCCTATAATTTGCCAGTCTTTGCAACATAACTTAAGTGGCTGCAGTGCACACTATTAGCAAAAAGTTTTTAATTTAGTGTTGAGATCCAAACATATCGATCTCCGAACATCATTAAGATTTGTCAGGAGTGGAGAAATGTGTACTAGCAGAACCCACTGAGAAATTGGAACATCTCACTTTTATCTGAACAACTGCAGAAAATGAGTATTTGAGATTCAATTGTCTTGTCTGGCTAATTTCAAGCAAGACATATTTTTAAGAAGTTTTTTAGTCAGATGAGTTAAACTTATTCCAGTGTGAGGAGAAAAAAAAAGAAAAAAAGAGATCTTTCAAACATACAAACACAGTATTGCTTGGAGTGCTGGATAGATAGAAAAGAAATGCCAGGCAACAACTGAAAAAGTATGTTCATAAACTGAAGTTACAGAAGCAAAAGTGTTCTCTTCTCTCTGTACCACTGGATCTCTGATTTTCTGTGCAAGACAGATCATAAAGTTGCAACTAATTAATTCTTTGGTTCAGCTAGAGTATGCTGCTCGATTTTAAAATCATGAAAATTCACATATTCCTCTAAGTGCTAATTATTGTCACTATTAATAATTTGTAAACCACTGCTGGAGTTAATGTACGTTCAATTTTTGATCACTGGCAGTAAACACAAAACCTACTGACTCAAATGCAGCATGGCTCTGCCTTCTCTTTTACTGAATACTCTCTTGGAGAGGAAAAGCTGATGACATCTATTAATATGTTCGTCCCAGCTCTCCAGACTGCATCATTTTTAGGGACAGCATTCCTACTCCCAAATGTATACTACCTGCTTCCAGATGTATGCAGTACTGTTACACAACCAACGCTTTACACATACATACACAAAAAGGTATCCAGAAAAGTGCACAGAAGATCTTTTTTTTTTTTTTTTTTTCAGATTTCCAGATCTCTTTTTTAGAATCTTAGCATTCATTGAATGATTTTTAATAAGAAATTTCTAAGGATTCTTTAGCCAGGGGGAAAAATAAATGAAAAAATTAACATTGTTTAACTAAAAGAAAGCTTTCCTCCTCCCCTTTGTGCACACTTGCAGACATCTGCCTCTATGCAATAAACTCTCCTAAAACATCATCTCTTTGCCCCTCTACTGTATTTTCCAGTCTTAGTAAACTCTCAATACTGCTCTGTATTATCACAAACTAAAAACTCTAATGGAATTTTTAGAAATGATCCACTTCGGAGAAATTCCAGCTGATGCATTCACACATGAATATTACCAGTGGGACACTGTCAAAATGTTAGTTTTATTGTACAGTAGAATCCAGTGCACATATACAAAATGTGTTTTTTAATGCCTGTGTTGTATCTTTGCCAAATCAAAACAAACTGAAATGTATCTCATCCTGCTGAGGAAAGAGACTTTTCAAGAAGAGTTCAGAAAGCTCAAAGAAAAATACTTACTTTATCAACTAATAATTAAAAACAAAATAATTGCCCGCACATTATGTTTTCTTTTCTCCTTCCCCTACACCATTCTGCACTGCCTCTAACTATGTCAAGAAAATGTTGAAGAGCGCAAAAATGCACTGCTCATCAGATACATAACATGCCCAATTTACACAAACATCTGAAGAAATATCACGTATGCCTAATTGGGTCCTCATGCTCCACCACCTAGTTCAAATTTATTTTCTTTGCCTACACTTTCAAAATTAAGATTACCTTTAAAATCATAAAGTATATTCAATATTAAAAAAAAATCTCAAAAGCTACTGGTTTCAGGAAAATAATTCAGTTTCTCTGCTCATGCTGGGACAGTTTTTTCAAAAATGTATGCAACTCAGATATTTAAATCCCACTATTAAAGTGACTTAAAACGTTTCATTTAAATTAGTCTAAAGCATATTTTTGAAAAGAGCCTTTGATAATTTTTGAATGCAGTCCTTCTGTAATGAACAATCAACTTTTAAGTCAAAAATATCTCTTGATCCAACAAATTATTCAGAAAGTTAACTGAGCTGATATAGTATTTAGAATTTTCATGATGCAATTAGGTAACCTTACTATCTCTAAAACAAATAAAACAATAGGCTGTATCTTTCAACATTGTAACCATTGTCCTATCAATAATTATTGTGTTATAATTATAGCAAACTCAATTATATAAAATATATTTTTCTCAGGCCTACAATATTATGTGTGAATTAAATGTATAATTTTGTCTGAACAAATAATAAGATGCTCAATTTTTCCATTTCTGCTTACATAGAAGTTTACTTAAAGCTGAAAAATTCTCAATTCATTAACTGAAAACATCAATTACTTTCAGTAACAAAATAGGCTTATACTTCATTAACATATATTTTGTTGCAAAAAACTGTAACTCATTCTGAAGTCTCCAATTGGAATATTAAAAATTTTAATGTGCTAAGGCACTGATAGAACTTTTCTGTGGTTTCATTCTATTATCTTCTTATTTGTATTTCCCTATTGGAAAATATATTTCCTCACAATTCTTGATAAAAAATAAATGTTTTCAGGATTTTTCATCAGGAAATTAAAGCACTTCAGTCTTAAATGTGCATGAACTGATTATTTTTCCTTTTTGCAGCTTCATTCTTTGCTCTCTTTATAGTGACAGTAGCTGCAAGAATTGAGAACAAGTGACTCTTTTCAGTTTATCATTTCTAAATTCTGTTCCAGTGTCATACAGAGCTCCCAGAGGGAGGTAGTGAATGACAGTAATGTAGACGCAGCAGTGTAGTAATCAGTAGCCTAGTCAAACTTGCTAAGAGATAAGGTTAATTAGCTAAGATGTTGGTACTGGTATGGCAATGCTACGCTAATCACATCCAGCAAAATGCAACTCTTTCTTTGCAATAAGGCCATGGAGGTTGTGGAGAAAAAGAATTGGTCTCCAGTCAAATCAAGAAAAAGTATGTTTTGAAATTACATGCTACATTTTACATAATAGCTGAATTGTTGTAAGAAACTGTGAAAAAAGAGATTAATTCTCATATTTACAAAAAAAAAAAAATCCCATGAACAACTTTCAGATGTTTAATTTTGTAATGAGAATCCCTTGCCTCTTCTTACAAAAAGTTTAGAAGCCACTTGGCTAAAGAAGGCCACATTGTCCTTGCATCCCTCACTATTAACTGAGATATTTAGATACTCCAAGTTGTATACGACGTTAGAATGAAAACCTTGTATATTGTCATGCCAGATGAGAATAAAATTAAAATGAAATACTTGAAGAAGAGGGAGAGTAAGCTACCTAATGAATAGCTGTAGGACAATAAGAAATGTGTATGTAATGAAAAATGACTTACAGTCAGAAGTTGAATCATAGTAAATTCTGACAAGGAATTTAAAAGAAAAAAAAGTCATGACAGTTGTTCAACACTGGTACAAGTGTCCAAGGATGTGTTGACATCCCTATTAGACACAAAGCTGAACTCAGTAAGGTTCAGTTCAACTGGAACTGAATACAAAGTTAGTCCTGCTCAAAGGTTTTGGACCAGATGATCACCAGAGATACTTTCCAACTTCTAATTGCGTACAAATTTAAGATATTTGTAATGCTTCTCAAAGAAAAACAATGTGAAAATTTTAACAGTGTATCTTCTCTTTTTTTCATGCATGGTTTGCTAGTTTATCTTTTAATTTTTATAAAAGAATTTTCTATTGATTTTCTAAAAGAATTACACAATTTTAAAATACAGGATTGTGCATTACTTAAAAGTGAGAAAGTTGGGGATAACATACATTTTTAAATTACAGATCTGTAAAAATGATGTAAGAGGACTACAGCTCCAAATGATGTCTCCTGGAGTACTGAAATTCAACTGATAATTAAAGGTAGCTGATGCAGTAAGTCTTGTTCCTAAATGAAGTTATTTCTTTTCTGTCATGTATATGTATATGCTTAATTACCGACACATATGCTAATACACACTCTTAAGTTAGTAAAAATTATAACATATACCATTAAAAAAGGTAGCATTAATATGGCAGCTAGAATCTGTACCATATTCATGGTAAAACATATGCAAATCTATCATATTTTGGTGAAGAGATTTGTTTTCTAAAAGTCTTCATATGAATGACTACACATTTCAAGTATTGTATGCTTCTTCCAGAAGAATACCAATCAAATCAGACTGTCCAAACTAGAAATATCTGTCCATACAGAAAAGAAAAAGCGTTAAACTTTGCCTTAAACAAGGAGTAAGATACATTACAATCTTAAAATACTGACAGAAAAAAACCTTTGTTTTCAGAAACATGAAAATTAACTGGAAATATCAGTCAAATGAATAAATGTATTTGCTTATACAACTATGCAGTACTTGAAAATCCTGGAAATCTATTGACTATACAGACCTGCAGTGAAATCCTGACCTTAGAGAAAACAATTTTTCCTAGGACTTTAAAGTAGAACCAGGTTTCATCCTATCTCACTATTTCACATCCCATCCTTTTGGGCTTCTTTCCCCTTAAAAACATATATCAAACATACATTTTTGTTTATTATCCTTTTTAACCTAAAAATGCTCAGCACTGCAAAGTTTGTTCTGAAATGTGTGTTAAAAACCTCCTGTATTAAGGTTCTCAGAATAAAATGTTAAAATTCCCAAGGCAAAATTTCATTGGCACTCTCCTTAAACTATAATCTGAAGGACCTCAAAACACTAAATTGTATGGAACACAATCTGTTTATCTGAATTGGATGAAGGGGCTCGTGACCTTCTAGATGATCTAGATTCTCAGTTACAGAGCGCCTAGGTATTACACACCTATGATTTAGACTCTTGAGACACGCCCTTCTCTTAAGAATCCTCAATATTTCCTGTGTTAATATCGATGAACAAAAGGTGAATGAGTATCATTATAAAATTTATAAAATATTTTTAAGTACTAAATGACTATTATGAAAAGTTTCTACCAAAATTGCTATTTCAGGCACAGCAGGTGACAGTTATCTTGTTTCTAATCATTCTGTACAAAACTCTGAAACAAGTCACTAACCGGAATATTAGTTTGTCCCCTAAGCACAAACAAGAAAACCTCTTCCATTTATTATCTTTGTCTCATCCCACTTCCATGATAATCTAAGACTACCTTAGCCAACCAAACTGTGAAATAAATCCAATGTACCCTATAACATAGGCAGCGCCAGTTAATAATGTTCAAATTATTTACATCTGAAGGGCCGCGCCTGTCTGGATAGTTGGGCCCAATGCTTCTCTGGACTTGGTTTCTGCTACTCACATCTGTTTCAGCTTTAGACTTTCACTGGTATTCTGCCAGCAACCACAACTTTTTAATGGCTACAATAAACTACAGAGACTCATCAAATCTTTGTTGAACGTGTTAAAATTATAACCTCTTCAATTAAAAATTTGATTTAAAAATAAACTGCAGCATTATCTGAAGAGAAAAAAAATTGAAAGAGAATGTTTGAAAGGGATACAACATTCTTATATGAGTGACTGTGTCTTTGTTTAAATGTAAGAGAAAGCATTCACAGGAATACTTGTTAGAATTCTGCTGCATATTTCTGATTGATAAAATACCAACATCTGAAAACATTTCCACAATCTTTTCTGTTGGAAATCCTTACTGTCATTAACTTTATATGTTAATTGCTCTGACAGGGTCCCAACTGTATCTTTACAAAGAAGAATTTTGAAAATAACCTCAGTGCAACACATTTTCTGCATTTTCTATGGATATCTAAGAAAACATGTTAAAGCAAGCCAGTGATAACAAGAAAGCAGCAATTCTTATTTTGTGAGTTTAAGTACTTTAGCTTTTGCTATTTTCTGTCTGTCTTTGCAGTGTAGAACAAATATGATGTGAATGTCACAGCCTCCGTGCAGATCCCGCAAGACTAAGATGCATTACAGCCGGACTACATGCTGAAAAAGTACAAGATCAAACACAGATCATGTTTCTGCACAAACTAGCCCAACAGAGGGCAGGCCAAGGGTTTTACAGGGCTGAGCGATGAGATGAGATAGAGCACTCACTTATGCCTGGGTTGAACAAACAACAACTGATACTTCCCTACCACTGTCAACATTTGAAACTATCCCAAAGATGGCAGTGACCTAACTCAGCTATTTCTAACTGGAAAGATAAAATATTTTGTAACGGTTTTCATTGCCTTACATTAAAAAATCAACTCTGATTCTAAAAGCACGCTTGCATTTTGATGCAGACGTTATCTAAATGTAAATGGAGAAGCTTTTATATATATAAGTTTTTACACGTCTCTTAACTTTATTTGCTACACATAACTGCTTTGGTAAAAGTAGGAAATTCTCTTAGCAAAAATTACAGGCTTAAAATATTCAATCAACATTTACTGGATTTATTTTTAAGAGTCACATGAAGCACAAAATAAAAATGAAACTACTTGGAATACTTCAAGAGCAACCATTCCTACTTTATATCCACTCAATACCTTGATTGATAGATGTGCTGGGTTTTGGAACACTCTGTTTATAATAAATATTTTTAAATGTTTATTATACGTCCCAGGGTGAAAATGTTTTGAACTGGAGCTTTCAATTTCCCTTTGCTGTGCCTTGGCAAGTTGTGTTTTATTTCTACACTAATTCAACTCTTCCTTGTAGCTGTTAAATTGTCATTATACAAGTACAGAAGAGAGTATTTGTGCTGCGGAACAAGCAGATATCTACAGTTAAATACACAGCCATGGAGAAGCCAGAGGAAAAATAATACTTCACATTTCAGAAAGATTTTTTTAAGGGTCTTTCAACTGTAAAAGGGAATTATATAAAATTACAGTATTTTTACTTTCATTTTTATTAAGTCATGAGTTCAAAATATTTTTTTCTATTTTATGTGGTTACTTTCTGCCACAGTGTAAAATCACTGCAATCAACACTATAAACCTAATTAGCAATAAGCTAACCTCATAAAGGTCACATTTTAAATGGCACTTAGTTGTTTGCAGAACAAATGTGAAAGTTCCCAGTTACCTTCTAGGTCTCTCTTCAGTTTTCTTAAGTCTTTTATTAGGTCTTCAAACTTAACTTGGGAGGCCTGGAAAAAATCCTGTGGTTCTGGTAAGGGAAAAATACTCTTGTCTGTTCCTGCTTCCTAAACAAACAAACAAACAGGCTACTATGAAAATTAAATGCATTTGCAGTGAAATAAATTACTTTTCTGAAACATCATCTATAGAAATGCAAAAACAAAATATTTTGAATAGTTCTTCCTAAAACAGCATATATATAATTTCAGGTAAAATCCTGACCATTCTGAATGTTGAAACTTCACTTTAGAGATTGTAATGCAAACTGTTCAGTTTAAACTATGAAGCAACACTGAGCTCAAAACATTTCATTTTATATCACTAAAAGTTTAGATAAGGGATTATAAGTTTCTTAAAACTAGATAACATGAATGCCTTTTTTAATGGAGCAAGTGATCTTATGCCAGAAGTTTGTGGTTTCACTCTTTCCCAATTCATTAGATACATACACACTTTATAAGGACAAATTGAAAACAATATTTACATATTGCCTGGAGCACTTAGACAGATAAAAATATATAGATGAAAGTCTATTCAGCTTAACAAATCACATATTTTCATGTCTTCATGGAGCTCATAGGCATACATCTTATTTTAGAAAAATTAGAATATTCCATAATTGGAAAAAAAATTAACAAGCAACATTACAAGATTTAAAGTGGTATCTCCAGGGGAAATCCAACAATTCCAGTGTAAAAGTGGTATTAAAAGGACATTGCTATGTATAACAAGAGACTAGTGGATTTAAAGCACTACAAGTACACAGATTTCAGTCTGAAATAAAGGAAAAATCTTAGATTGGAGAATAAAATGCTATGTGAAAAGTGAAAAAACACTTATATTATTAGTAAGATAAGAATACCTAGGGGGGAAAAAAAAAGTGCAAGGGGTAACATTTACATTAGCCCCCTTCCTACATTCTCAATCTGTAACTTCATCTCTGTCAATCAAGACACCTGCATTAAACTTGCCATTTTATTCTGTCATGAGAGAAATAATGCTTGTATTCCATTCTTATCATATCAAAACAAAATTTGCAATGTTAAGTAACCAGAACATAATAATAAGAAGGGATTAGAGTGATAACCTTTACAGTCTGCAAGTCACAGACAATTGCTGGCAGAGCATAGTTCCACAGTTAATGAAATATTTTCCACAGTCCTATCAGAAAACTTACAGCAAATTTCAGACCTAATGAGGTCCTACTGAAGTTATTGCAAAAAGCCAAAGAAATTGTTTTATTTTTGCATTAGAGCTTGTCAGACAAAACAAAACATAAACACAAACCCTTCTACAAACTCTTAAAGAAATCCACCATCAGAGAGGCATATACAGCAAATTAATCTTTTACCTTATCACAATGGCGTAGGTAATATATGACAACATAATCCACAAGATTAATACGATTATCCTAGGGAAAAAAAACAGAATATTAAAAATGGATTATGGACACATACAAATGTTAAATGATGTATAATTAATGAAAGCATTGACCAAGCCATATTTTACCCCAAATATAAAACCAGACAGCATGTTCCTGACAAGTATATTTTAATGTTCTCTTTGTGGAATCTGTATTTCCTTGCTCCTGTATGCAACAACTCATAAAATGTTTGATTTTGTTGTATGTTGTCAATTCAGTATAGGGTAGATTAACTAAGAAAAAGGGCAAAACTGGAACTTATACATTACAGGATATCATTTAAAAACATAAAGGATTATGATAGAGGGAAGTATAACTGGGATGTCTTTGAACCTTTTTTGTATATGTTTTTATTGTCTATATTGACAGGTTTTGGTACAAACATTTGTCTGCGAACAAAGTCTAGCTTCATGTATAAGACTGCCCCACCTTCAATACAGCCTGCAATATATCATCAACTAAATACATCACTGCTGTCATGCAGACAAAACCACTCTGCTTATCTAGCAGTTGCAGAATACATCACTGGCAGGTTGTGAGACAAAAAATAACTGAGGTGCCTTATGAATACTTGGATTGTCCTTCTAAAGTAAAACACGCTTGTTGTTCCATTTTCTGTGTGTTAAGCTATGAAACCTATCACTTCAGATTAAACAGTACTTCTAGAAGACAAAATACAGAGATCCTGAAGTGAGCTACAGTTTTTTTTAACCTCTGTATCAAGTACTTTTTTCACCTCATGTGACAACAAAAAAAAGTTAAAGATACTAAATGTTGATAATTTACCTTGGTTTCTTCAACTTAGCTTACTTAGAAATCATATTTTTTGCTGACAATTCCCAAAAAGGACACAACACTGTTAAATATGCAGGATCCTCCATTCCTCCTTGCAAGTACAGTCTCCATTTGTCCCAAAGGGTTCAAGTCTGCCTATAGCAGCTGGTCTCTTTGAATTTTTATGCATTTTGGAGACTAGTCCCATTCTTCAAAGTAATATAAACTAATAATATATTTACTTTGGCTACCAAAAAACTGTAAGTGCTGTAATTTTTTATCTTGTTTTGCTAAGGAACAAGTCTTACGGAGTTACACTGTACATCTGTCACACTTTTTCATAACTTATAATTTTGGAGAGTGCTAACTAAACTCAGCCAAACTGGAAAGTCCCAGAGAAGACAAAATTCTTACAAGTTCATGGTAGATAGAAAAGGGGGACAAAAACTAGTACTTCTGAGAAAAGTCAAGCAAAGCTCAGTTGTTTTACATTTTTTGCTAATGGCACCTGGCTGACCAATGAATACATGAATACTGTGAAGCTGGGCCTCAATCTACTTTAGCCGAATGTAGCTAAAGACAGCCCATTTTTTATATCCATGGAGTAGGACTGGAAAAAAAGTTCCTATAGAGAACAACTGTGAATAGGAAAGTAAGAGTTAGGAGACAAAAAAAAAAAAAAAGGGAAAAAAATTCCATAAATTCAAGTGGTTCGCTGAACAATTNGTGAGAATAGAAAAATAAAAGTTAGGGGAGAAAAAAAAAAAAAAAAAGGGAAAAAACTTCCATAAATTCAAGTGGTTCGCTGAACAATTTATTAAATCTTGTTTTTATTCTTTGCTAGTGACAGTATTCACGAGTGAAATAAAAAGCTCCCTACACATACTGCTCATTTGACACTGCTTGTCTCCCAGACTGGGAGCATTCCTATGTACAAAAGCTTAAACTATGACTTTATTATAATTCAGAACAGCATTTCAAGTAAAAAAATAGAAAGAGTGTGAGAGAACAGTTTTTTCTCACCCTCCAAAGCCGTATCAACAACAGTAGAAAATAATTCTTTTTTTTTGGTAGTTTCCATATCCACATGATATCCAGGCAGGCTTTGGCAGAGATGGACTTTTGAATGGTGTTTTCATTGCCTAAATTATCTAGTACCTCATCATCCGCCCTAGTGAAAGGTAACATCATCTCAAAAGATGTGCGCACTTTCATGAAGCCTTAGTTTGATTCTAGCATGACTAACCAAAAATGGGCTAGTGGTTCTCAATTTTTGACAAAATAATTCATTGCCATCTCTAAGTGTTTCCTTCTGTGTACCATTCAGAATTCACTCTACATCCATTTTACAGCCAATGAAAAAAAAAAAAAAACCCTGAAAAAATTTTGATGGATCTGACAATACCTTTTTGAAGTGGATTAAAATCTTGTAATTTATCTGTTTATATCCTTTGTATGTAATTGTTTCATGTATACACAGAACTCCTCCTGATATTTGTTTTATAAACCTGACCTCAAAAAGCTTTTTACTCATATGCACCTACCTTAAGTTAACAGCAAGAGAAAAAAGGTACACTTGTCAGTGACAACTTCAGTGGCCTGCACTCTTTCACATTTCTCAACCTACCGTGACTTAAGTTTCCACTAATAAAAGAGACATAGGATTTTCATACTGTATAATCATCTTACTGGTACTGAATAGGGGAAGCAGGAGATGATGGAGACATGCATATGTGTAGGAGAAAGAGAGAAAATTTTGAGAGGAAAAACTAGAATGTGGTACAAAAATGCCTCATTCTTTCAAGCGGGAAATGGTAAGAAGTGAGACAAGATTAACTTTTGACAGAGAGAGCATTTGAGAAAAGTAGTCCTAAAGAAAAAATGAGTACTTACTCTGCTTTTGACGTCTTTTAGTTTGGGGAGTATTTCCAAACCAAATCCATCAGCTTGACCTCGAGTCCTATTCCCACCATTCATGTAATTTCCAAATGCCAGAATCAAACCTAAAATCTCCTTTACACTTGTCATGTTCAGCAAAGCCTGGAAAATGGATACTAGTCTAAAATATCTGTTGGCACAGAAATTTTAATTGCTCATATGACAAAACATTTTAAATTTCATTTTTGCTAGATGATGTTTTGTTTCTCATGTGCACTACAAGGAAAGGAATCTAAAACTGGTAAATGAAACAAATATTTAAAAGAAGAAATTTGGTAGACTAAAGCTGCCTAAGATACTATCTTTAACTTAATCCACATGAGGTAAATTATATACCATTATATACTATGTAGATGACAAAAAGATTAATGGAGGAAGTTTTACTACAGATTACTAAACATCCTTAGCAGTCTTTAAAAAATCTTACAGACAAAGTGGTTTGTCATGAGTTTACACAATGCAGTCAAATGAAGATGTGTTATTTTCGCTGCCATTGGGTTAGACTCAGTCATATTCAGTTTGCTTCTCATTGATTCTCATGCTCTGAAAATTCACATTTCAGTTCATACTTAAGGCAGATATACCAGGGCTAATGACAAAATTTCAATGCCTTAAAAGAAAAAAGAAATCTAGAAACACAGTGAAGGATTAATAAATTATATTAATTTCCATATAAAGACAGTTATCTTATCAGTCATGATCTGAATTCGACTCTCACTGAAAACAATCAGCTGTCATGTGAGCTCCACCTAAGTAAACTAAGCGTAATGCCTCTTTCCTAATCTCATATAAAAACGCTTCCTTATCTATGTCTCCTTTCAAAAGGTGACAATAAGTAACTACTCTTATTACCAGAATATGCAAAACATATCTGAAGGGATAGAACATGGTTAGTTTGTAGCAGAAAAGTTCACTCTTCACATAATAAATGATGAAAAATATAATAACACCCCAGCCAGGACATTATACCTTCAGTACACTATTTCATTTCTCTTTTCATTCTTATGTCATTTTAATTTTCATATTTATTTGTTATAATTTCAAAATCAGTCATTTATTATACAGGAATCTTAGATCTTGTCAGGTACTACAAATCTGCTGCATCAGAGTAAAAGAAATTTATGGACAGAATGGGAAAGTAATAAATTAATGCACCTTATAGGCAGCTACTGCTGATGGCAACTGAACTAATGTGCAAACAAAGTAACTTTGCAGTCATGTACCCATAAGTTAGTTTGATAATTAGTTTCCATTTTATAGATTATCTATTTCATATATCATACAAAATAATTAAAATGTGCCATTCAAGTAAAAATAAATTGTATTGTGTACAATATACAATATCACACAGAACTCACCTTCTCACTTTCCTTCTCCTCATGTTATTATAAGCTGCTAAAAATATGAATAAATTTTATTTTCCTGACAAGTCAATAATTAGGTTTAAGTTTCATCACTTTTGGTAAAACAAATTATATCATGAGTAATCTAAAATATATTATGTTTTTATTATGTTTCCATTAGGACTTACCTTGGAAACACGAGTTATGATATCAACTTTCCTGTGTACTGATGTTTTCCCTTCAGAGACAACTGACTNGATGTTATCCCTTCAGAGAAAACTGACTGGAAAATAATACACTGAGCTCGTTCTGTGAAATTGGGGATCTGAGATAATTCATATAAAAATCTGTGGGGAAAAAAAAATATGAACAAATCATTACATTTCATATCTGTCAGGTACACAATGAATTTAAGCTGCTGTATTGTAAAATACATACCTGCAATCTTTAACACTGAATCAAAATAATTCTGACAATTTATAATTGCTATATTCTTTATGCTCAATGTGTTAAACAGTCCTATTTATATGAAAAAATGCATGACACTGACTCATGACATTAAGCCATTAATAATCACAAATATCATGTCTAGCAAACAAGAGGACTCATAAACCAA
>VXAB01008072.1:85831-152968 GCA_013399175.1 Odontophorus gujanensis
AATTTATAATTGCTATATTCTTTATGCTCAATGTGTTAAACAGTCCTATTTATATGAAAAAATGCATGACACTGACTCATGACATTAAGCCATTAATAATCACAAATATCATGTCTAGCAAACAAGAGGACTCATAAACCAAGGTAATCAAAAACTAACAAAAAAAATAAAGGCTAGAGAATCACAATCTGTTTACTGCTTTTACTCGCGTGCTTTTTGCTTCACGTTAAAACATGCCCAGCAAATACAGAACTCAACACATTCCTACAAAGTTATTTCATAATACAGTCTGCCAAGAAATTTATTCTGATGCTCAATCTCAATTTTCTTTTACTAATTTGCACCACACTTCCAATTATATAGCAGAGTGTTTTACACCTAGCTGTGTATTCAATTCTCAAGTACTTGCAAATTCTCTCTCTTCACTGTTCAGTGAAGTTATTTTATCTATTCATTATCCCTACTCATCTACCTATTCTTCTCATTATGCTAATCCAGCTTTTTTCTTTTAACTCTTTAGTAAATAAAAAGAATAAAAAAGCATATTTAAGAATTTCAGGTCAAATATCACAAAATGAAGGCACTCAGAGGCACAAATACTTTTTTTTGGTTCGTCTGTTTAAGAGTTAGGCTAAATAATACAAGAAACTTTAATATTTCTTAAATTAACGGGGTTTGCATAATTTGCTCTGTGGGTTTTATGTCAACGATTTCTGTGCCACATATGCTTTTTTGAAATCCACAGTGAAATCTTTTACTCCAATATCACCACAGAAGAATTATTTTATTCTCCTGTCTACAGATATTCTTAGATGAATAAAACCCCTTTAATATGATGGTTTAAAGATTATTTTACCTTACTGAATTCTGGGACATTTTCTGAACTATTATTAGCTTAAATTATTATTACATTCATTTTAATTATTTAAAGCAATTCATCTGATTTCTTCAAGCTATTTTTGTTTTTTAATAACTAATATCATTATCTTTAATAACGCCTAATGCATGCAATATGTTGCTCAATACACATCAAGTGTCTAAAAAAATGGTAACATTCACCTGCAGCTAGTGTGAAACTAGCTATCACTTTTTCTTTCTTCTCTGATGAGAAAATCTACTGAGAGAAGGGCTGAGGAGGCCAGCCTTGGCTCTTGTATTGAAGCAGCAGGAAAAAAAGAAATGCCAAGCTGGTATTAATAAAAATGCTTCCTATTGGGAATGAATGGTATTGCCAGGAAAAAAAAAAGAGGATACTTTATAAGTACTTCGTGTGAGAGAAACAAAAGGAAGAAAAGACCCAACTGTTTCACAAAAGTTCTGACATACATGCATTCTAACATTTTAAATTTAAAAATAAAAATGATGCACTTTCTTTTCTTGCCTTCCTTTGGAAAAGGAACTTTCATTTACGTTTCTGGCCTTCGAATACTACATAACTCTGCTGAGAATTAAAAGAGCATTAGCATAACAAGAAAATGTATCCAGATTTTGGAATTCAAAGTATTCATTGTAAATATTCTGACTCATCGTTTGTAACTGAAATCTATCACAAAGAGGAATTGATGTTAGCAATTACTAAACAGAACTTCACAGCATGAACCTGCAGCTATCAAAGATAAACCACCACATTCATGTGGACACAGTTTTTTCAGAGAAAAGAATACTCTTAGTTCAATCAGTTTTGTGATTTTAAACTGAGGAAAGTATGATTTTGACTAAAAGTTACAATGAGATTCCTGTGACATAATTTTGGACTCTCACCACTACAATTTTCATGGCCTAAAGTAAACAGAGAATGTGTTTTTTATCTGTGTGAGGTTTATTTACTCTTCTCCTGCAGAAACGGCAAATAAAAAATACATTCATTTGAGAACTCTCTTATCCTACCAGAATCTTATAATAGAAGACTTGAAAGTACTTTCAGGTCTGTCATATATTCTTGTTCAGAATATTCTAGTACAACAGAATATTATGTCAGAAGAGAAATAAAGAAGGCTGCTTCTATGACTATAAACTATATATCAATTCATATTTATCCACATTTGATGAATACAAAATTAAGAAACTTCCAGGGGGGAGAAAGAGGTGTATCTTGTTATTCAAGCTTCTGTGGGATTCAGTAGGATTTAAGCTGAAGTAAATGGAAGTTATTTGTGTGTAGAAGTCAAGCAAATATCATTAATTGGACAGAAAGTTTTTTTTTAATTATTATTTTTAATTATTAATAGTCCACTACTTCCTGAATTAAAACTACATGTAAAACAGAACTGCTCAGTGCTGTATTTTGCTACCATTTCCTTCATTAGTATTTCTTTACAGTAGCAAGGACTTCACAGAGATTGTATTACACCTAACAGCATCTTTTTGGAAACAAGCTAAGGAATCTGTATCCTGCTAGGAAAACCCCAAGTTGTGGCCAATTATTCATTTTTATTTTTATTTTTATTGTGTTAATGAATATTAGCATTTTAACAATTACTATCACAAAGCATAATTTAGGGGAATATTGTCGTGTTGCTGAGTTATATTTACAGTTTTTGCCAACAATAGCAAGTGTAATAGTCTAGTAAAACAGATCAAAATCACATGTGCAGGAGACCAAATAGTGATACCAGTAACGCTTTCTATTTGTTAGTGAATCCAAGCCATTTTAAAATGGCAATGACTTCTATAAGACTTCAGTGAGTTCAAGTCAGTATTTTCAGCATATGAACATGAATTACTGGCATTTACAACCATTTATAAAAAGTTTACTTTGCACTTTTTTTTTCCAATCCTTATTAAACACATCAGGCTTATGCCCTCTAGCAAATTATTTTAACCATTCTCGCAATTTTGCACTTTTCTATCTTTGGCATTTTATGGAGTTAATATGCATATACAGTTCCAGTAAATCACTAATTTGGCATTTAGGCTGACTTAGAGGCTGACCTGGACAACTAAACCAGCAGCACCTGGTCTGCTGAGTTTTCAGAAAGGATGCTCCTTTTAAGGAACACTAAAAATTAGGTAATAATTTGTGCCTTCAGGAAATCCCTCCTTAAGGCAACATCTTGACAAACCGATTTCCTTAACCTATGCAGTTTAACAGTAAATAGAAGATAATTATGACTTTCAGAGGCAGCGTAATAATTGATAAAAACTTTTGCCATTCACATCACTCTTACTTTGAATGATCAGGCACAACTGCTTTATTTGCAGTTCTTTAATTTTAATTATGGAACAATGATAGCCTAAATCCAACTTTGCATTTAAGATCAACCTCTCTGTGCTATAATTTACAAAAAGAGACAACCTTTTACACATCTAGAGAGCTCTACAAGACTCATATTCTCCAGAACACAAAATAAATTTATATTTATTTCTCTCAGACTTGCAGGTTCCTGATGATTCAGACTCTGAAAAAGATAAACTAGTCTCAGAATGTACTATTAAGCTGCAAGTTAAGGCAATGAAAACCATGGATACAGGATACATGAACAAGCTATATACTTTAAAAAAAATATATGTGTTCTTATGTAAAAAATGAGAGAGCATGATAACCTCAACTCATAACATGAACCTATTTCCTGTGGACTACATGCAGCTACTAGCAGTGAGTATTTATCTGCTTTGCGTTTGGAGAAAGAGGAACAAGTTCTGCTGTTCGCCACAAACAGTGTAATGGGAAAAAAAATATAATACTTCTGACATCAGCCAGTCGTATGCTATCTCTGTTGCTTCAGTTCTTCCTCATGCTACCTGCTTTTATTTCAAAGAGAGAAGAAAAGACAAAAAGCAAGAGAGAAAAAGGGTACAAAATGGCAGATTTGCCTCAATGTAGGAAATTGCTGCAATTAGGAGAGGATGGAAAAATAGGGAAAAGCAGCAAAACAGTAGAAGACAGACACCATTGTAAGGCCTAAATGTGAAATGAAATACAAACAACAAAATAAAATTCAGAATTACCATGCTGTTCACAGATTTTTATGATTTTCACATTGGTCAACAGTGTATTACAACAGCAAGAGCAACACTTAGGAATTATTTCATCCTAACGTTTCTCACTGCTCACAAAAGTCACAGACTGTGGAAACAGCCTTGTAGGTCTTCAGTCAGTAAGTCTTGAGTGCATATTTTGTCTTGGTCATACGACTTCTTACACAGGCATATAGTGATAGGACAAGGGGGAATGGATTAAAACTAAAAGAGGGGAGATTTGGGTTAGATATTAGGAGGATATTTTTTACACAGAGGTAGGTGAGGCACTGGCATAGGCTGCCCAGAGAAGCTGTGGGTGCCCCATTCCTGAAGGCACTCAAGGTCAGGTTGGAGGGGATCCTGGTCAGCCTGATCCAGTAGGTGGCAGATGTGTCCACAGCATGTGGAGGATATGGATGATATTTACGTTTCCTTCCAACCCAAGCCATTCTATAGTTCTACAATTCTATGGAACTGCTAAATACTGTGCTCTCATGCTTACAAGCATTTTGCAGAAGCACCACTGTAATTTTAAAGAGCAAAAAGGACATCTGGACATCACTACCTCCATATTAACAGTGGCAGAAAAGCATATGACTGCATACATCCATATATATTAATGACCCTATGACACTGGGGTTGGAACTCAAAGGTCTTTAAGGTCCCTTCCAAATGAAGCCATTCTATAATTGGAGGGTTGGACTAGATGATCTCAAGATGTCCCTTCCCACCCCTACAATTCTGTGATATGATTCTATGATTCTGATTCTATTACTTTTCAAAACCCTCTATCTTGGAAGATCTTCCAAGAATCAAGAATCAACAACCAAAATCAGTCTGACCTTTATTCATGGGATACTAATTTAGCCTTAAAAGATCTATGAGAAGGATGAGCTTTTTACAAATTGGAGAATGGGAACAGAATTTTTTATTGAGTCAAGACTGCATATTAAAAAACTTCTGATGCTCCAGGTTGATCTAGTACACCAGTAAATGTCTGAAAAAAGCTGACATAAATGCATATTCACATTGTACCTTGAAATACAGAGAAGTGTTTAAAGTAACAAAAAAACAAAACAACTTACTGTTCTGGTTTATCCAGAAGCTTCAGATCCTCCTCTTTTGAAGTCTGATAATATTGCTTGATTTTTTCTAGTTCATCCTTTTGTGCTCTCTGAGTGAGTTAATATAAAGTAATTAATAACTAATTTTTAACAAATTAATAAATTGCTAATTTGCTTTTACCTTGTTACATTTTTAAATGGACACATTTAGAACATGCAAAAGAGCAAGGCTCCTGAGATTCCATGAGCTAGCACTGACTTTTAGAACACAGTGCTGCAAATATTGCTATAGGATGCTTCAAAGCACTTAGATCAGGGAAGTAGCTCCGGTATTTCTACAGTCAAGTGTAAATGCATTCTTGTATACAACTTCAGAGTCACACAGCCTAAATTAATGAACACTATCTGTACAGCAACTTGGGAAAGAACAGCAATGCGCTAGTTTGAGTTGTTTTAGTCTCTAACATTAGAGATTAGAGGAGTCAGCACATAGCATACAACAGGTCTTAAGTAATGCTGGTATTTTTCAGGTAGTACAGAAGAGACAGGTGATAGGTGCTGCATATTTTGTTACTGTATCATTATTTGCAATTACATCATTTTATCCCAATCCCAAAAGCAGGTTTCTGGTTCAAATTTTTGACTTTTAAAAATGAAGCCAAACAGAGGAATATGTATCTCAAAATATATCTATATATAGGCATATTTGATTAAATGCCTTAAAGACTTATCCTACATAAGGTCTCTAGTCAAAAATGACAAGATAAAACAAGACTTATTAAATGTCTGAATTTCTGAAAGCTATGGTTATCAACCACAGACAAATCTCAACTTACTTACATTTTCATATAGCGCTTCCAGTGTTTCCAGATCTACTACTGAGTCGTCAACACACAGAATAGCTGTATGGGATACAATTACAAATTAGTTGCTAGAAAATATACTGTAAGTTCAATCATGTTTCCTGGAAAACAAGAAAGAGATCTGACCTAGTTTAAGGACATATCTACTTCCAATTAATATCTTAGTATTTTCAAATTATATTTTTGTTCTGAATATAAATTGCAGCACACGTACAAGAAGATATTATAAACTGTCTCAGGAGAATGGAATTCTACTCTCCAGTACATTCAGCAATCAAGGCTGTAACCAGCCAAGCATTCGGCTTCTTGCGTAGCTGGCCAGACTGGGAATACTGGATGTAAGATAATGAACAGCATGGATTTCACAGTAGCATAGAAGGCTGGATAGGGAGGAACTGAGTTGGGGCGTTTAAATCATCCCTGTGTACGTGGGAAATCAGAATTATGGAGATCCGCTTGTCGTAGAGCTAGCAATCTTGGAAATTACATAGGTAGAAAGCCTTGCAAGAAAATTCAGATTGCGTAACGGGCTTTTAAGGTATCTCCACAGAGATTTTCACGTTTGAGTTAGCTATATCCATCAGAAAATTATCTACAAGAAAATTTCCAGATAAAGATGTCTATCATGCAGACACCTGAACTGTATTTTCCAATAACAAATTATTCCTCATTACCAAAACTAAAAAAACTCAAAATGTTTCCTAGCTTACTTCCAAATGCTGCTATAGTTGAATTATACAAGTTATGTGCTTCCACTGCAGCTTAGGCAAAACTATTCGTTCATGGTGCTCTCATGCAAAATTCCCATAAGCTAAGATATGCACAATGGCAGACAAATACCTTTGGATGTTTCACTTTTTGGGAGCACCATTTAGTCACAATTCATAAAGGGACTGGGCAAAATTTCTGAACTACTGATCTATATTAAATGTTACTGAGATCACTAATCCAAATAAAAATCAAGATTAAGGCGTGTACACATAATCAGTTACACATTCTGTCACAAGTACTTGATAATTTTAAATTTCAAGTGGACTAGATTTCTTCAAAGGAAACTTGACTACTTGTGAATTTAGAAGATTTTAAAAGCTTTGCCATATTTGCAATCCATGTTTGGAAGGGCCAAGGAACACATCTTTAAATAATTATTTAAAAGTAATAAGCTTTTGCCTGCTCTTCCACTTATCCCATGATTTTATATTGTGAAATTAACCAGCAGGCTAGTAAATTTTCTCTGTGTCAGGCTAATTAATTTTGTTAAAAGATCTAATGACATTTAGAATGCTTTAAAATTTTGCCTGTCAATTATGATTCAATCTGTTGACATTACATCTTGGTTAGAAGTAAAGAATTATATGGAAGAAGGAAGTAACAGGGGAAAAGAATAGCACTATCTCCAGTTATTTTTGTCTCATTTCAAAGACTGAAAAAATCCCAAGTGTAACCAGACATAAAACCCAAGCTACAGAACTAAACCAAACTCTGTTTAAAAATAAAAGTCATTATGGATTGAATCTGTGAAATCATCTGTTGGCTCTAGCAAGACAGTTCCACAGATTTAATTATCTTTTGCATTAACCAATGAAATACTAATAGAATCAAAGAAACCAGAACAACTATTAGAAAATTGATTTCAGTCTAATACATTTCATTTTAAGGACTTATAAACACATATATTTAGTTCAACATCTGATAAGTTAGCACATTTGAAAACAAAATTAAGAATAAGCAGTTTTAAGAGACATTATTTATTTTATCTTTTGGTACAACTGAGTATTACAATAAAAGTACAAAGAAAACAATTTCTGATATACTTGATATAAAACCTGACCTGCTGTTACTGGCAATGCCCATGCAGGTGGGGCACAGTTAAAAATCTAGCTGTATTAATTCAATGATAGTTTGACATCTTACAGTGTTAATACATGTAGGGACACAATTCAAAAAAATCAGAAGTACTGCCAAAATCCACAACAGACTCATTTATTTAATCTTTCTGTATTTTAATATCTTTACCTTTGTCCTTCTACCTCTTTCCACTCAAGCTGAGCAAGCTTAATGTAGAACTCATTTATAGCAGAACACAAAATGAAAATGCAAAATTATAAAACTTGGTCATTTAAAAAACAAACAAACAAACAAAAAAACCACTGACATTGATTTTAAAAGCTGGAAGGAATCCCCCAAATCACAGGTGTCTTAGTATTCGTCATATTCTTAAAATTCAGCATGTGCAATACATTCACATTATGCAGTGTAAATTAATTTGAGTAGGGACAGATGAAAAAACCTATTACACTAGATCAAAGAAACTAATTATTTTAATTTCTTTTCTTAGAGCTGAACACAAAATTCTGCATTTTTCAGTCAAAAAACAAAGCCAAGCTTTAATAAAATGTATTTTAATATAGTTAAAAATTAATAAAAGTTTTGATGTTTTTTTTTTTGGAAAGGTTTTCCAGATACTGTGAATTTAATCACGATACTTATATGCATTACATTTCATTATATCAAGACTTATATAAGTGTAAGTAATATAGGTGAAGTGTAATAAATCTACAAAAGAGGCTCCAAAACAATTAATAGCTATTACAATATCAATCATCATTGGTGGTTTTTACTTTTATCTTGCTTTCTAGTTAGCTGTCTTCCTTACACTGTCAGTTCAGTTAGAATATTTCACCTACACCTCACAATATGTTGAAAGGAAGTAGACTCATGCTGTGAAAAGCTGGTAATTTTATTGGGTTCCTCTACCTTTAAAAAATCTGTTACTTGGCCAAGTCTGGTTTCTGAGATCCTTTCTTGCAGGGAAATTGAGGCAAACATTTTTATGTGGCCTATGGTGTCTGCTCACAACAAGAAGAATTTATATACACAAGGATCATTAGTGCAGGGTTGCACCCATTAGGATATAATAACCGTCAGCTAGGACAAAAAACAGATCAGCATCACGCATTCAGACTAACAAGCACACATAAAAATACTTGCCAACTACATTTCGCATACTAAAAGTATTGCTTCAAACATAAACGTCTACCAAAGGTTTTAACAGACTCTTTTTAAAACGAATCTAACTGTAAAAAAACAGATTCCCTACTGGCACAGATTTTTCACATACTCTGTTTTATCACTTCAAAAATGTAAACCAAAGAAAAGCTGAGAATTTAAAGCATACTGTCTGTAGTCAACATACAAATGTAGATCTTAAAGATGGAACATGAAAAAAGATATCTCTTGCTTCTTAACTTGCTCAAATACCAACAGTCTTAAGGCTGACTGACCTACAGTCTCACTCCTACTATGCACATTTCAGTTAAATCAGGATTTAATTCCTGATGACAGAGCTTACATATACTTAGCAATACTAAGACACTTAAAATGACAATTAAATGATGAAATATGAAGAAATTATCTTAACTGCCTTCTAATGATAAAACAGAAATATGCTATTAAATAAAAAGGGCTTTCCTAGGTTTCATTCATTTGGCCTAAAGTACTTGACTTCTTTTATGTACTATATCCTGCTGAGTAAGCCTTAATATCATGGGAAAATGAAGCCTATCGGACATGTAAATGAAACTGTTGCTCATCTAGTCAACTAGGAAGTGATTATGACAGCTAAATACAAATCCTTGCTTTGCAAAACTATCTAAAATATCAAAATTGCTCTGGTTTACTTCTGACTGATCTGGTGTTTTGAACTAATTTAAAGATTTTCTCCAGCATTTAACTACAATGTAACACAAAAATATTAAAATTCACAATACTAAGAAGCACCAAATGCATGCTGTAGGACTAGAAGAGTAAGAAAACTCAACTGCTGCAAAAAGACACGGGCAAAAGACTCTGGCACTAATGTTAGCTTACCCACATTATACTGGATGCCCAAGGCAGACGCACAAAAACATATGTTGCGAATTTTCCAGAACAAAGAAAATAACTTCTAAAGGAAATTGTTCCCCTGCTTCTAAGATGAGTATGTAGCCATCTCTATGCTTTGTGCATAGTATATAAAATGTATAGAAAGCATGTATTTAATATTCTGTTAGAGGGAAAAGTCACACAATTTCAGAATAGTTTTAAATTCTATAAACATTCTTTCCATTCCACAAAATGTTTTAGGTGAGATCTCATAACATTCCTTTCATTTAGTGTAAGTAAGAAAGACTCCAAAGCACTTATCTTTAATCAGAAATATTTCCAAAATATAGAAGGGAAAAGAATTGTGAAATCATTTGTGCCACATAACATGCTTAAAACACGAACTAGGATTCAGAAATTCTAAATACACTAAGGTTTGCAGATTAGAGTTGCTCTGGAACAGCCTGCACTGTTTGTTTAAGACGTAGACTATGGGGTGTTAATAAAACTGTCAGGTTAAAAATGATATTGCTCCTTACAGCTTCGATATGCCATAAGCTATACATTGCATCAAGAATACACAGAGTATGTAGTCTAGTTATACAACTTGCATGGACTCTCATTAGAGGAAGACTACATAGAAATGTCAGAATGATTAGAAATGTAATATATAATTTCAGTGATTATTGGACTGATTATCAGATTAATCAAGATGCTGTTCACATCCATTCATTTATTTTCTCCAATAAGTTGACAGTTGAAGGTAAAACACAAATGAGTTGGAAAACATCAAATACTTTTCTAACTGCTGACTATCATTCCACAATAGTAGTGCAATTGTGTTCTTTCTAGATAATCAGTCCCTTGCAACTTGCAAGAATTTTGAAGTAGATTGGCATAAAAGTTACTTGTATTGTCCATCATCAGAATTTGCCATGAAGGCAAATATACAAAAGCAGATGGTACAAGACTGGATTTGTAACAAAATCAATTTTAATCCATTCCATCTAAATGTGATCTATGTTCTCTAGTATCTTTTAAGCACAACGTGTCTCTGCATAGTTTACATCATTGGTGAAGTATGCTTCAAGTGCACAATAAACATGCTAGGTCTCTATACATGCTATTACAGGTTTTCCAGTGTTCTTCTGATTTAATACATGGAATCTTAGTCATTATATTGCTTACAGTATAGGAAATAAAACAAAATATATATTTAATTAGACATAATGCCAGGGATCAGTGTTCAGCTTTCTCTTGTCTCTGCCATACAAGCTGAGTTCTGACATCATTAAAGTGCTATTATGTCGAACATTTGCTCGGGTAAATGTGCTAGCAAAGCCAGCAGCTGTTCTCCATGGATTAGTATGATGCCTTATTGCCACAGAGTGCAATGGATTATAAAATGTATGTCTTGTGTGATCCATTGCATTTCATTGATTTGGTCCCAAAGAAAATATGCCCATATGTAAGAACATCTAGTTAATGTATTCTAATGGAAATAGAAGGAATTAGACAGTGAATTATTACCAGTAACTCAAAGAAGCAGAACATGTAAGTATTACAGAAGTAGGGAGTGACTTGGGAGAATCACTCTTTTAGACACAGGTATCTAAATTTTATCTACATCCTGCTTTCTGTTACTAAAACTATTTTTCATCTGGGCTGCCCCACAGTTTTGTGTTTCCTCTTGAACAAATATCATGGGAAGTCAGCCCAGATGACCCAAACTGCAGAACAGATTATTATTATTTGCTTTCAAGTCTACTGCTAATGCCAGTTACTACACAGGGAACTGTCTGAATAACTGCAACGTTTGTCAGTAAGGAGTTGGGACCCATGGAGGGTTGTTGCATACATTTATAATCAGTTTATCCCATTAGAAACAAAACTGAATCTTCTCAGTATGGAGTCATAATATTTTAATAGCAAAACCATACAAGCAGTCTTGAGTCACAAGTTTGTCTCTCAAGCTGTTGTGTTTCAGCTGAACAATGACAGAAAACAACAGAATTACATTGAATTATACAGTGTGCAATATTACAGCATGTTCCACACCTTACAGCTGATTTCCACTATTCCTCATCTCTTTTGTGTAAAGGTTTAAAAAAAAAAAAGAGACAATGACTTGAAATTTGTATCAAACCTATGCACACCTTTATTATCCCTATTTGAATTTAAAATATAAATGCAGATTCCAAAAAGCTTACTGAGACAAGACAGATATTCTGCCTGCTTCTTTGGCTGAGGAAATTAATACTATTAATAATGGTCTAAGAAGAAACTATACTACCACCTTCAGTACCAGATTCATAATTAAAAATTTTTAGTGTTCTCAGAACATTAAAACACAAGGTAGAGAATTACTCTTCTTCTTCCCCCTACTAAATACTGAGTACTTTGACAGGTGCAGCATGGCAATATAAACTTTCCCACTGCATCATATGCCAGTACTACAAAAAACATTTATTCAATTTTACCCTGTCTTCTCCCTAGATGGTACTCAGAGCAAGAATTTAAATTTATCTGCAAAAGATGAACTTCATTCCCTCAAACAAACATGTGTGGGAGATTCCCTCCCCAAATTGTGGCAGCTGGCTCATTATCAAATGCAAAGTGAAACATCTGTGTGCCAGATATGGCCACTTACTTGTTTTGGACTGCTGAGCTATCTAAAGAATATGCTGTGAAGCTATTTACTCCAGTCTGAGAGAGTAATTCTACAAATGCATAAGTTCCACAGCACTTTAGAGAAATGCGTATATTTTCTTGTGATTATTCTTGTTTTCTCTACAAATCTGATTTTTGCATTCATCCGTGCACATATGGCAATTCCTCACAGAAGTAACTTGGGGACAGTTTTCCTAGAACTGCCATTTAGTCCATTATAGACAGTAAATTCATTTGTACATGGATTTTTAAGAAACATGGTCAGAACAACTTGAAATAAAATTAGGTACCCATATATTTTTTTTTTTCATTCCAATTCTCTTTCTTCCAGGTTTCTTCATTCTCTGTTGCAAGCTGGAAAAGACAAGTAACTTCCTTCTTCCTCTTGTGTACCAAATTATGCAATGGAACGTGGTTTGAAAAAAGGGATGAGTGTTTATCATGTTTCCTAAAGGTAACTCTTTTTAACTTTAACTTCTTAAAAAATAAATAAATCTAAAACAAGCACCTTCTGACACGCTGCACCAAATAATAACATTCTTTTTTTTGGTTAAATGATATCAAGAGAATATCATGGCCTTTTTTTATTACCAACTGCTAGCAGCCCTTAAAGAATTTGTCTGCTAATAGACAGGACTCCACAGAAACTAAATTAAACAGAAAATGTGGAATAAACACATACTAGAAGCGTAAGAATACTGTTTTCTTCATTGTAGTTACCATTTCTAAAGGTTCTACAGAACAGAACAGATGTAGATGTTTTGCTTGGCTCTATAAACAGGTTGTTTGTGTTTTTTCACCAGATAGAATCTATATCTCTATCTATACATAGATCTCAATAATACCATTCATACTAGTTTTATGTAGAATATAATAATACTAGAAAATAGATAAATATATATTTTTTAAATTTCCACAAGCAGTATTCCAAAATCCCTTTTTCTATTTCCTAGCTGCTTCCATAACCAAGTGACTGCATCTCCTGTTGCTGCCTTGAGCAACAAGTGGTGACAGGCCTAGGATTTGCTACCTCTCAGAACAGAGAGGGTGATGAGTTACAAACTTTCCTTCAGTGACAGCACTTGTTTCAGTGTCTCTTTTCTACCAGCATTCTAATTTTCATTAAACTTGTGGAACTACATTAACTACATCTACAACTACAACCAGAGTAGTTCAGTAGTCTGCAGACAGAAACAGCCCATACGTTGTACACATTTCAGGGATTTGTATTTTTAACACTGTGCACTCAGACTGCTCTGTGTTGCTCTGCAAATACAGCAAAGAGGAAAATTGGCAGATTTGCTTCAAAAGTGCACCCCTTATTCAAACTTTAATGCTAGTGTATATACATACAAACATTTTGAATACTTATGCTTTTATCTTAAACTGAGCATAAATTGACCAGAGGACTTCAGAAACTACAGAAGAATGGCAAACTGAGAGACAGCTACAGATACATATGCTGCAGTCATAATGCCTTGTTTTTGAAAACATCATGGCATGGAAAATAAGAAGTATTTCTGAAGTCACTACCCTGTTTTTATATTACAGTTGCTGTCCTATCTTATGCTGCTATAAATCCTGATGGTAAATAATTCAAATCTTTAATAACATTTTTTCCCCATCTCATTCTAATACCTTTCACACAATACTGGCAGGCATGAAGTTGTTCCTTCTTTTTTTCCCCTCTAACCCAAAAGACATCTGTTAGCCCTTGTGCTTTTTTAAAGTGTTAGATGCTCAAAGGCTCTTCTGAAATTAATAATAATCAATGCCAGCAGCATCTCAACACTCTACCCAGCATTTGCATGTGATGGAAGGAAAACAATAGCAAAAAGGAGACATCAACTTGAATTCTTCCAGCAGTTGTTTTAAATGGTGGATATTTTCTTTCTTTTTAATGTGAAAAAGAAATAAACAATATCCCTAAACAATATCTTTTAAAATCCAGAACATAAGCAGAATCTGAATTACCCCAGGGTTCCGAAAAATCTTTATTTCTCTACAGTTTCAGTTCCAAACTCAGATAATTTCTACCAGTGATGGAATTTATACACCGAGTAACCCAGTGCTTTCAAAAATGCCATACAGTAATTATCTTCTTGATTGCTGCATGGTAGCTGCATCAGTTTTGAACATGCATTTCATGTTGCTAATGAAACAAAATGTAAATATTCAACAAACACATACAGTACGTACAAAGTCCTAAAGACTTGTTTATAAAACCTCTCTCCTCTCTTTAGTTTTTTGTCCATGTGAGGCTTGCTTAAGAAAAAGGTGTGCGGGAATATGAAACCATCTTGAGAAAACACTGTACTGAATGTGATACATGAACTGAAAAGGTAGAGTTGTACCAAAATTTCCTTCTGGTAATTTAGTTGAAACTTTTTCCTGTACAGGAATATGCTGGAAGAGTAATTCTTCAGATACAATAAAGAGGACCATACTCAAAGTACATACTGTAAGAAATTCTCCGAGTGGTCCTATGAGAAAATATCTATGCTTATATCATACACTGTAGTTCTGAACTGCTTACCTTGTTGAATATCCTTCATCTCCAGGTGCAAACTGGATATTAAAATTCCTACAGTTTGCGATCGTTTTCCATCCAACAATTTGATAATCTAGAAAGATAATTCAAAATTATCAGAGATCAAATAAACATTCTGCAAATTCTTCATTCACATAAACTCACATAACTGTGAGTTAAACTGAGTATTTCTCTAAACATTTTTATTAAATAAATGAAGCAGTAGAGTCATCTTGATGCTCAGCAAATTAATAAATACCTGATAAATATAAGCTTTAATTCTCAGCACATCAGCCCTTACTTGAAGTATGGTATTAAGAAGTATAAATGAAAGTACATCAAATCTTTACTCTGGAAGATATTTTTAGACACTTCTCCTTAAGCTCATCAGGGCAAAACTGTTCAAGGTATAACAGAAACATAGAATTACCAAGATTGGAAAAGACTTCTAAGATCATCCAAGTTCAAATATCCACCTATCATCAATATTTCCCCACTAAAATCAAGAACCTTAGTACAACACCTAAATGTTTCTTGAACACTTCCAGGGATGGTGACTCAACCATCACCCTGTGCAGCCTATACCAGCACCTTACCACTCTTTCAGAATACTCTGTTGATATTCAGAATACATTACAAATACCTTAGTTTATTTTAGAGTTGATTTTTCAGTGACAGTACATTTTACTCTGTTTAACAGAGGATAATCTCTTGACCAAAGATAATTGGATATATGTTTTCTTGTGCACTTCCAACACTTCTTCTGGATCAGTATCGGTTATTGAAAGGATTGCTTTCACTCATGTCATGATTGTGCTTTTTCCTATTCTTTGACAATCCAAATGGATTTGAGGGTTTTGTTCATGTTTTGGGTAACAGATACTTTGTTAGTTCAATAACCAACATTTACATTGTAATCTTTCAGATGCTGAGTGCAGGCATAAGAAAGAAATCAGGAGAGAGAAACCTTGAAGAAGTTATGCTGATTAACCTGCTGATTAAAATTAGTGATACTGATATTTATCAGTCCATAAATAAAGTCATACAAGGAAAACTATCAGGATTTTAGAAACATATTTCAGATGTTAGAAGAGACAGATTTGATATGTGAAACGTATTCTGAACAAAATTTCCCATGATGTTTGAACTGTTTGTATGTGTCATTTTGATTTATTTTTTAAGCAAGATAAGATAGTAGCACGTCACATCACACAATGCAACACAGATGTGAAGTTCTTCAAAATAAGAGAATGTTCATATTCTAGCAGCTGGCTTAATTTGTAGTGCTGATGAAAAATGCTATTAATAACTCAATGTAAAATTAAAAACAGTAGCTAAGTTTTCCCTAAATGTATGATCCAAATTTACCTCTCATAATTCAGAAATATTACTATTTGTATTATTAATAATATTCAAAATTAAAAACAGCTTTTTTTCTGTGATATTATAGGTGTTCACATTACAGACAGCTAAATGATAAAACTCATACTAACTTACATTAATGTTTCCCATGGGTTCTATGAGATTTAGGAATATTTAACTGTGCAACTACCTACTCATTCACCTATATAATTGTAGTTGAAAATACAGGGAGAAGAGAAGCACTAGTAACATTTTCTCCTAAAAAAATAAAAATAAAAAATATTTAGTTACTACTTGTAGGGTTGTGAAATTGGACAGTATATGAATAAGTAAGAACATATGCTGTCTTCAACAAAGATCTGACAAAAATCTTATTTTATGTCTCTGTGGAGAAACTCAATTTAATGAAATTATGTTAAAATGGATGTTACATATTTTCTGCTAAAACTGAGAATTAAATCTGTCCTGAGAGATTTTAAAGGCTATATATACAGTAATTGTACAGGATATCAGCAAAGGAATACTGTTTACATCTTATTTAAAGTATTTCCTTTAAATGAAAAAAAACAAACAAAAAAACAAACAAACAAAAAAAAAACCCAGACCCCTAACTCTCTGAATACGTAAGCAGAGAAGGTGATTTGGTTACAAGTTACCAGAAATTAATATTCTCACAGTACCTCATCCTGCTAACTGTTTTTTTTTAAAGCAAGTAACTGCCCAGTTCATCATGATCATTTCTGAAACTTTAAGTGAATTTGCTGAACTCCTCAACACATTAACTTCGTACAGGGATAATTACAGGCTTGAGCAGTATGCAATTTGTATAGCATTCCCTGACCTCCAAGTTGACCCGGTTCAGGGGCAAATTCATAGGTTGTCATAAACCTCATTAGACATGCCTAGTTTGAGACAAAACTGTTCCAGGCTATAGCTGTTATAGATAATATGACATTTCAAATAAACCTTGTTATTTTTAAATGCTAAAATATTATTTAAATATAATAGAACTGGCTTCCATCACTTAGCAAGACTTCCTCTTTAAAAGACTAGTACAACAAATTGAGATAAGAGCTTCTATAATTTTAAAAGCTAAAATGTAAATTCATGTTGTAAAATGTCCAACGAACAGTATGTTCACAGGCATTTTAGGCAAATCTACACATGGTCACAATTACCAGCCATCAAACTAGACTTAGACTACCTGAAATGGCTTCAACAAATTGAAATCTCTAACTGAAGACTAATATTTTATTCATTAGAGAGCAAAGAGAGAGAAATAAGACAACAGAACAGCTCAAAATGCGCAGTCCTAACATTCAGAAATTATGCAGGATTTTTGTTACAAACTTTAAAACCAATGAGCACCTAGAAAGATCAGTGCTTAAAGTGAGAACATATTTTCTGAAATAAGGCATTTTGTCCCAGATACTGCTTATTCGGAAGAAGCCACTGAAGAGAATTATATGTGTGTATGAATTCTAAATGGAAAGGAGATACAAAAAATTCTTCAGTTTTCCAGCTCAATAAAAACCATAAGGCAAATAAAATGCAAGTTTGTAAAGACTGCATCGAAATATTTAGTCTATGCTTTTAAAAGACAAATCACTGCTCACCTCTCAGCATATTGTGACTTGCTTTTAGCTGGCAGTGACAGGCAAGCAGCTAAGATCCAGCTGACGCCAGCTGATGCTGCTATGCCAGCTGGCAGGGTTTGCCAGCTGCCTGCTGCTTCCAGACGATGAATGTGTCGTTGTAATGGATGCAGCATCTAATGGTTCAGGGACAAAACTGTGAGCACCAGTGCTAATTCATTTAATTCACTGATCTGTAACACTATTTGCTCAATGAGGTGTTCCCAGAGTGTTTTTTAATGTTATTGAGTTAGCTGATCTGCTTTATACAAGTGTCTTTTTTACATCTTTCTAATATTTATCATATAATGTAAAAGCAGAGACATACTGAAGCTTCAATACATTCATAAAGTAATCTGTCTTTCCCATTAAAAGGTGTTTCGCTAATGTAGCAAGAAACGTATTTCATTAAATATTATATGACAGACCACATTTTTGTCTAATTGCAATGTCTACATTCTGTCCAGGACACTTACTGCTGCAGAAATCTGAACAGATTCAGTTTACTTTAGTGATTAAAAGCCAAATCTTTCCTCCTGCTGGTGTATGGATTCTTTCCATAATATTTAAATTCTGTGAGAGAAACCATAAGCTAAAAAGCTGTCCTAGATATCAGAGTGTTTTCCTTCACTTCTACTCATTAACTTTTATAGTGAAGTCAACAGCCTGGACCCGTAAGTAGTCTGCTGAAACCCTGTTTAAACAGAGGAGGAATATCCTGTGCAAGAAGCAAGTATTCCCCTCCAGTCTTTCTACATAAACACCCCAAGACTACCAATGAGATTTCAGAATCTTAGGACTATAATATTACGCCTTCCCAAAGAAAAGCCATATTTAACTATTTTATACTTACTTGGATGAACCGTAGTGTTAGATAATATTCATGTTCTTAGTATTTTAGGATGTGTATTTCTAACTAAAATTCTACTGGATGAAGAAAAATTTATTTTTATCCTTTTTCTAAATGACAAGCAAATGGCAATGTTTCAAGACAAAGTGGTAAAAAGTGAGCTAGCAAAAAACTTACCTCATTTTCTTTACTCCTACCAGAACCATAAAAACAAAGCAGAACCACAGAGATAGATGTTTACCTTTGATGAATACTTTTCCCATCCTACATGACTGAGGAGCTCTGCAGTAACTAAGGAAATAACGTATTCATTCCTCAAAGCACAGCCCAATTCACAAAAAGAAAGTGAGAGGTGAGAGTGCCTTAGCAGAGCGCGCACTAGCATCTTACTACTTTTACTCAAGTTTGAACACAGTTTATTATCTTATGCAGACAGCTGAAGACAGTCACTGTGTTTCAACCATGCAAAGCATCCAACACTTTCTGCAGTATCTGCTCTTCTTGCGGAAACACAAAGTTCATTAATTTTAATTCCTCATTTAGTAAAATGGACAAAAAACTTGCTGACAGACATATCCCTTTCAGTTAAAAATATGCAATTCACTCAAAATATTGACACTCTTCTTAAATGGGAACATGTGTTAATAATTATGTGAAGTCTGTTAGAGATAATAGACAACAGAAAAGCCATTATCTTTAATGTCCTCCTGCGTCTTTGAAATGATAATCATTGCACTAAAGGGCCAAAAATGATTGATGGACTTTCATTTGGAGCATACACCTGACACAAATTACTTGATATTTACCCTCCATCCCCCATTTTTTTCTTCCAAGAAGACAGTGGTATCACAAACATCCAACTATCCTGTTTCTTGAAAAAGTATAGGAGGGTAAGTACCTCACAAGTCCTCAAATATATTGGAAAAAGTAACACAACTTTGTAATATGTAACTAAAAATGAAGCTACGTAACGCACATGGAATAAATCACAGCAAAGGAATGCTCTTTTCTAAACAACCTCTTCTTTTTAGGCTTACAGTGCATCAGAGCTTAATATGTAGAGAATCTGGCTTTTCATTTCATTCCAAAATACATTTCCTAATTCTTAATCCTTACCCCTGTTTGGAAGCACAATACCCTATTTCGGTTAGGCATATCTAATAGGAAAAGGAAACCCTAAGGCTTGAAAACAATTGCATGTGCCTCTCAGTTTCAAAATTTGCATAGTTACTTACAGGCAAGAAATATTAACAGTTTTGAATGACCAAAAGTAAAAATTCTTTGAATATAAATTTCAGTGCTTCACCTGACATGAAAATGCCAATAGTGGGTTTTCACGGTCTAGGAAGATGTTAGATTTTTCAAATTATATTAAAATCCATTGAAAGTTGAGTTCTTTCAAAAAAAAAACAGATTTTTGTTTTCATCAAAATTAGGTAGAAATTTTATATGTTAATTATTTTCACCTTTCATTGTTTTCATAAACAGCTAGGGACCTTAATGATATTAAATTTACATATAGTTGAATATTTTTGCTATATGAGAACAAATGCTTTAATGGTAGTATTAGTAGATAACAGAATAGATGTAAAAATCATGTATCTAGAAGGCTGAAATCTAAGCATGAGAAAATACAAAAAATGATTATGAAAATTGTCCAGATTATTAGTGGCATTTTCAAAATCATAGAAATGATAAAACTGGGTGACGAAACAGGAGTCATAATCACAAGTTCCACAAATTTACACCAAAATTGAAGTTACATACTAAAATAACCTGGAAGACTTATACCTTTCTATTCTTGATTTCAAAAAAGCTCTAAATTCTAAGTCATTTTATAGTTGGGACCAAATAGATGCATTTGAAAAATCTTAAGTAACAAATATTTAGATTAAGCTAAGTCAATTAACCAGAACCAGAGAGAAATAGGTTTGATTCATTCACAGATTAACTAACCCTTCTTTACTTGTGTCTAGTAACTGCCTGCTGCAAATTCAACCATTTCAGTATTAACCTAGGAAATAAATCGCACTTTCATGCATTCTTGGTCCATCTATAGTCACTTCCATAGAAGTGTATGATCAAAGAAGCGTAAGCAGCCAAATACCTTGTAGAGCTTATAATGTCCAGATAAGCATGATCATAATAAACTTCAAGAATACCTAAGCATACCAGGAGGTACATCTGAGCTTCATTTAAATTGTATTAACTGTATATATATTTAAACTATACTATTTTTACACTGTATCACTATCAAGTGAAGGTTCTTTTTTTTTTTCCCAAATAAGTGAAGATATGACTATAAAAAATAAAATCTCCCTCTAAGCAGTCCTTTAAGGAACTATAATTGCTGGAAGGTTCTCAATTTCCCTTCCTTTTCTTCCCATATACTTGTTAGAATGTGTTATTTTTTAAATTACTGCACTCCAGGATCTAGTAATTACATTCTCACATCAGGATGACAGTCTCTTGAAACTGCTGTAACTGACTTAGTAAGCCAATTTCTGTCAGGCACAAAAGCAATGTGCTTTAGAGTCATAAAGCACTTCCACTGGAAAAAAGGGGCAGGTAGCCATTTCCATCCATAGGAAAATGGATAGAAATTGGACTTCATGACTTTAAATTGAGACTCATGATGTTGGAAAGGCACTCAAAATGTCATCCAAAGCATTTCCGTACTTCAGTACACTATCAACTCTATGTGCAACATTCTAAACAAATTTTTTTAATGATCTCCCAATCATTAAAAAATGTTTTCTTCCCAAGAAAGATGACACCAAGTTGGGAAAGTGCTTTACAATCCTTTGGTATTCTTACTTTTAGAAAGCTTAATTTTTCTTCACAGCAGCTGCATGCATTTGATGACACTTTTTGTCCCACATCAACCTCCTCTTTTCTAGACTAAACAATCATAATCACTGAATTTTTCTCAGAGACTACTTCTACACTTTTGATCATTCCCACTTTTCTTGACTTTTTACAGTTAATAAACATCTTTAATGAATAATTGTAGTGCTTAAATCTAGATGATGTTCTTAATGAAAACATGGCTGAATGGGTTGTATTGCAAGCAACACTTCGGTTTATGTATCAGCCTTGTTTCCCTTTTAGTATCATGATTTGATAACTCATGCTCCTCTTTGTGATCTATTACTATCTCAAGATCACTTCTGCTAAACTACAACCTACTTCGCTGTACTCACTTTCATGTAGGTAGATTAACTGCATAAATTCAGATAATATCTCTGATACATAAGAATTTTCTAAAGGGTCTAATTCAAAATGTATACAGTCTTTTGCAACTGAATAGTTAATACTCTATTATCCAGGTATTAAAAAAGTGCACCCTCATTAAGTTTGCAGATGACACCAAGTTGGGAGGGAGTGCTGATCTGCCTGAGGGTAGGAAGGCACTACAGAGGGACCTGGATAGACTGGATCAATGGGCCAAGGCAAACTGTATGAGTTTCAATAGGGTCAAGTGTTGGGTCCTGTATTTTAGTCAGAGCAACCCCAGACAACCCGACAGGCGGTGACGAGTGACTGGAAAGCTGCCTGGCAGAATGGGACCTTAGTGTGCTGATGGACAGTCAGTTGAATATGAGCCAGCAGTGTGACCAGGTGGCCAAGAAGTCCAGTGGCAACCTGGTTTGAATCAGAAGTGGTATGGTGAGCAGGACTAGGGAAGGAATCCTGCACTCAGCACTTATGAGGCACTACTTTGAGTACAGTGTTCAGTTTGGGGCACCTCAATACAGAAAGGACACTGAGGCGCTGGAGCAGGTCCAAGGAGCAATAAGGTTTGTTGAAGTTCAACGCTGAAATTCAAGGCTTGTTTTCAATTGAACTTCCAAACTCTACAATTCTGTGATTCTGTGAATGATATGATCTTACTTGAAACTACAAATAGGGAGTAAAGAAGTCATAACTCAACAAGACCACAATTCTTAAAGTCACGTTGATTTTTATAAAGATGATTCAGTTAAATAAGAAACAATTCCCCTTGAATTTGTAGGATAAGATCTTTCAACTGAATATGGAATTCGATTGTGAGGCACTGGTTTAATTGTCATCCTAGAAGAAAAGTATTAAGTAATGTTCTAGCTAGGGATCCTACACCACCTATTGGCCTGTCATTTTTCTAAATACAAAGCAGGTCAAACTCTGTTTGTGGAAGTTGGTAGGAAATAGGACAAGCTTGTGTGGATGAGAAGAGATTCAATGCAATTTAAAGGTCAATGGTAACATGTAGTATAAAATAAGAGAATTTACCCATACAAAACACAAATTACTATTTCAGATTTTAAAGCTGTCTCTGTATCTTGGGAAGACCTAGTGACATCTGTATAAAGCATCTTTAACCAAACTACACAATTCCACATAACATGACATACCATATTTAAGACTAGATAATATATATTTCTGTACCATATCAAAGAAAAGTATTACCACTAAAGCTGTAGTAGATATGGTGACTGTTAGAAAGAAGGTAAAATGAAAACTGAAAGAAAGCATGTAGAAGGACAAATGAAACCAGCAGAACCGATAATTCAATAAAAGAGTTTCAGGATTTTTCCATTTTTCTAATTATAAACCGTACTGTAAATGAAATATCTCCCTAGTATCATTTCACTCACAACCCACCAAGACTGATCCACTGGAGCTAGCATGCAGACATGCAGCATTTGAGAGAAAGCCAACACAGGGTCACAGAAGAGGATCACCTGTGTAAGGAAATGTCCAACTACTATGATTCAAAGAAAGTTGGAAAGACAACATTAAAAATGAGAAAATGTCTAGTTTAATTCAAATTTCATTTAAGTTCTAAAAAACTAATTTCTTTTTCAACTGTAAGTTTATTACTGAGCAATGGTTTTCATGGTTTGTAACACCACGATCATAATCTCATCAGTTTTACCAAACCAAGACCACAGTATTAGATAAAATCTTACATTTTTCTGTTAGGATATTTATTTTTGTATTTTTACAGATAATTTTCAAGAAACATTTTTTATTCCAATAATTTCAGTAAATATATTCCTAGTCTTAAAAAGGGTAAATTTACTTCAAAAACAAAAACTAATTCAAACACTGACATAAATACAGATAATATCTTTGTGAGAAAACACGTTGGTTACTCCCAAGCAATAATACTTACTATTACTGCATTAGTTCATATACTGTATAGAGTAACTACTACCCAGCTCTATTTTGGATAAAGTTAAGAGTGATCATTACAAAAATGTACTGCTGTAACTAAGTTAGTTACAGCAATAAGGATAAGGAATCACACACGGTCACCTTACAGAAGACAGGACTAATTCCCATACTATTTTGCTGTCACATACCTGGAGAAGTAGGTATGTTCACTTTGTTAGTGAGATTTTGAAATAAAAAAGTTGTCTATTTATGCATGGTATTTCTCCATTCAAATTACATCGGATACGACACACCACAAGTACTTGAAGCATCTATCAATTAAAATGTAATATTAAAATATTTTTCAAAGGGATTCCTGTGTTCCACTTCACTCTGATATTTAAAGGATCGTAATAATTATTTCTTTAGGATATAATTCCAAATGCCAGAATGTTTCCACTTTCTAACTCCTCTACCCTAGACCCTTTCTCATTTTTCACTTTTTGCATCACATTAGTTTAAATTTCATAAATTCTGTATCCTTATTGACATTTCTTATTAATTATTACACTAAGTTTAAGTAAATTTTGAAAAATCCATTTTCACTGCTATATTTGCTTGACAGTTCACACTGTATGTGCGTCAAAATCAAGAAAGGCAGATAGCGTAGTTTACGTGCAAAGAGCCCTCTTGTGGTTCCAAGCAGGTAAACTCAAATAGATTCATAATACAGTACTTACATACACATACACACACACACATATATGTACACTTATAAACAGGCTTATAATATGTATGCTGTTTTAGGAAAACATTATTTGGTCACTGTTCAGAAAAATTCTTTGTCCTACCTGCACACAGCAACAGAGAAGAACAAGCTTTCACTGTATCTGACCATGTCTGAGGTAGAGTGTCTGCCATAATGACAGATGCTGTACAAACTTTCATCCATCTAAGACATGGTCTCCCTGTCCCTTCTCAACATAGCTACTGAATATCAATACCAGCAAATAATTTTTTTGCATTCTTCATTCAGAACATGTAAGAGTGGTTTTCCTATTTTCTGCATTACTTTATTTTCTCAGTAACATTAAACCTAAGGAAAATAGATTTTCTAGAATGATCTAATGGTAGTATTTACTTATAATTAATTGCAAGGCCAGATATGGCCTGAAATACTGGTACTTTAAGGTACATGTTAGAACTTTTATTCCATTCTTCTACATACTATTTTTTCTAATTCATAAAGATGTAGAACTTTCATTTTCAAAGGGAAGAAACCTTCCAAACTAAATAAAATATTTGAATTCTCTAGCTAAGGTTGAACAAATAATTTTACCTATTGTGTTTTAGAACAGGATTTAGAAACCCATCTATTACATGCTAGTTTAACAATAAATAAAAATGAAGTTTCTTAAAACGTAAAACAAAGCAATAAAAGAAAAAATAAAAAAGAAAGCAAATACAAAGAAAAATTAAATACCTTTTTGGCCTTGGTTTTTTTTTCATAAGTCTCTGATAATGGTTTTCTTTTTTCCTGTGTCGTGTCTTTGGAAAACAAATATTCAAACTCAGTAGTATCAAGTATATCAGGTTCTTCTAGTGATTCCCATAACGTTGGTGCAGCAGTTTTCCTATAAAGGGAAAGATAATAATAAAACTTATACTAAATATTTATTAATAAAACCTTATCAAAAACTTAAAACCCAAACAAGCAGTGCTAGTATACTAACAGTATTATTTCTCTGTAACTTACTGTTGTAAGGAGTCAAAATTGTAAGGGTGAACCAAGAAGCATAGCTACTTAGTAGACTACTTTGCTAAACAATCAAAGTCCACATACATTAGGTGGGTTTTTTTGTACAATAACCATATATTGCATCAGCAGCTTGAGTAAATACAGCTCTAGAGATCTCTGCCACTTCAACTAGGATTAGGAGTACTTCAACAGCAGCTTTTTTGACTAATTCCCAATAATCTTCCGAGTCGTATAAAAATAATATCAACAAATAGTGAATACATTTTATTCAAACATGTTTTAATAGCATTTGTAGAGGACTTGATTCACTTCATGTTAGTTTCAGATGCTTCATGCTCATATGGATATTTGTTTCAGGTTTAAGCACCTAGAACCTAAGTGGCCTATATCTTCGGAAACTAATCAGTATTCCACATCACTTACATTTTACATGGGGATTACATTTCTTTTTTTACTTTCACCTTTCAGGAACAGATATAGTGTAGATAAGCATCACTGTTTACACCTTGAAACACATTAAACAAAATACCCTTGTCTCATCTGGATTTAAGAAAAATAATTTGTAGTGCTTCAAAAAAGCACTTCAATTCAGAATGAGTTTCAAAATTTCAATAATTCATGAAAGTATATTTAACAAAACTATCTTCAGACTGTGCTTTTTTGCCATATCAGTAAAAGGTGGGCCAAATTCTTCCAGCAGATGTCACTAAAAGACAATGAAATGAGTTGCTATAAAAAAAACCACCACAAACACTGCAGAAAACCCTATGAACTACAAATGGCTGATGTCACCATACGTATATTTATTAGATGTAATATAAAATAAAATACAAAAAACCAACAACAACAAAACTAACGTAATATCTACCCATATAATGGGGAAAAGATCTCTAAAAGCCACATAAATACTCAAATTTAGGATTATTTTTATTTAATACTCAATCACATTTATTGTAGTGAATGTTTAAGGAAATCTATTTTTTCCATTAACATCCACAAAGAAAGATGTTCTGCATCATGGAAAGTGGTTAGAGTTCAACAGCTTCACTTTTCTGACATCAGCTCAATGATTTCAGTGAATTATGCTTTTGGGCTCTTAAGAAGAACTTCAAAGACCCAGATAGCTGCTGCTCCAAGCAGCAGACTGTTGAAAAGATTTTCAGATCTAGTGCAGACAATGATGATGCTGGATCATTGGACCTGGTATCCAGCAGTTCATCAGGAAACTATGACTTAGACTCTATCTTGCACTCAGCAAAACTTGATGAACCATCTATATTTCAGAAGGAACATTTTGATCTCAGTAAATTAATAGGAAAAAATGCAATAAGGTTAATTTTTGGACCAACTAGTTGTTCAGTAATTTTTACAAATAATTTTGGGAAAGTGAAATCAAAATGCTCAAACCAACATAAACTAATATAATTTCCTGTGTTTGGTTGTACTAGAAAAAAAAAATCAAAACTATTATTCTTTGTCATCAAATTAAATTCAGTCAAAAACTCTGTAAACTAAAATAAAAGTAATATATAAATAAAACTGCCTGTTTTACCTACAGATGTCTCTGTCAGTACTGCACCTCCTTTATACCAGATGCTTTACACTACAAGTTTCTCTGCAGCATGTATTTATGCATATGCTTCATCTTTCCTGTTTCACCAGAACTATACACAGAGGTTATTACTTGACCAAATTTTAACTTTTCAATTTTATTTCTAATTATATCTATTTTTCTTTTTTTCCTCCTTAGGAAGAAAGTTTCTTTAGTACTAAGTCATGAAACCACAAAAATATTCGGTTGCCTTTTCACTAGAGTTGTTCAGGGAGTACTCTGACTTTGGAATAAAATTACCAAAGCTTCTTCTGTTATAATGCATAGAGTTTTTTATTCATATTTAACATTTAAAAAAGAACTTCTTGTGATCTATTGTTAAGATTCTATAACTGATTATTTTTTGTTGTTAATACATACAAATTCTATGCTTCTATATGAAATTTTCTTTCTTGTTATTGTCTTAAATAGCATACATAAACTTATATCATGGCATATAAACGGAAAATAAGTCCAAATAAATTTATTTTACCTGCTGCCTTGCAATTGTATTCGTGTCCAATACAAAGGCTTCATGGGACGGCTAGGTTCAATGGCAGGTTTCCGAGGACCTTGGCTTGAAGATAAAGTGCTATTAAAAAAGAACCCAGGTCCAAGGGGTGGGGGGGGTGGAGGTAACCCAGATCCAGGCAGTGGAGGAGGAACAGGAGGTCCCAACCCTGGAAGTGGTGGTGGCGCTGGTGGTGCTGGTGCTTGAAAATCTCTACAGCTGTCAGAAGGTTGAAGTGGTAGTGGAGGCTCAGATGCAAAGTGAGGTGTCACTGAAGTTGGACCCGCTGGCAAAGGTGGTGGTGGAGGAACTAAACCCAGTAGTGAAGAATCAGAGAAGGGAGGAGGTGGTGGTAGTGGTGGTGGTGGAGGTGGTGGTGGTGGAGGCAGCATTTGTTTTTGTTGACAAGATAAGACACTTTCTGAAGATGGTACATCATAACTGTCCTTACTTTCACCTTGGGCAGAAATACTATGTGTCAAAGAAGAAATATTAAGCTTTTTGGGTACTATTTGGTTATTTTTCACAGCTCTGTTTTCTTCTTCACTAGGCTTTATAAAAGTTTCTCTGTCAGTCTGTATACATACATTTCGGTATGTCTTCGGTGGATTATCATCTTCAGTAGAAACACCAATATCCCTTGCTTCTTCATTCCTTCTGTTTAATTTATTATCAAGTTCATTCTTCAGATGTACAATGGTCTCCTCAAGCTGAGCAGTTGATACAGCATGTTCTCCACGAATATGGAATACCCTGAGTTCAAACTGAGACTGCAGAACAAAAAAAAACCCTCAGTGAATGTTCTTCTACTCTCCTGACCATTTCACTTTTTATAGCATTAATTAATTCTTTCCAGAAATACAGTAAATTAAACCTTCAAGCCTTGCCACGTAGAAGATCACTGGTTCCTCACTGTGACATTGACTGTCATCATTCAGTAAGTGACATAATCCAGTTTTTGTCAAGTACTCCTCCTCCTCCAACACCTCTATTTCTTTTGGCTGACTATACTTTTATGGCAGTAAAGATTTATTTTCTCCAGATTGCTGTTACAGGTACTAGATTACAGGGAGGTACTTTCTATTTAAATCTTATTCCTTCATGTTGCCAGCTCAGAAGAAACGTAAGTATATGAATAAATTCATATACTCAAGTACAGTAAATGTTTTAGTGTGCTGAAATCAGACCTCAATTATGAATTTGAAAGTACTTCTTCAGCAAACCTTATCTGCATAGCAACATGCTACAGAACAAAGTTGCCTTACTTTGATAAAATCTTTTGTTGACTCACTGTAGATTTTATATATGAAAACGATGCTGTGCTAATATACAAAATAATCATCTCTGAATCCAGAAAAAAAAAAATCTGATTCAAAATTGATCTGAAAAACCTCTGCTAAAGCTGATAAAAGTTCTCTGCACATAGACAGTAAAAGCTAAGATCAGCAGGATGGTAATTCTACATGAAAAGGATTAGCAAAGGACAGCACATCACAAACTGATTTTGAGTATGAAAACATATGAACTGATATAACATACGTAATAAAAATCAAAGTTGTCCTACTGTGGTGTTCGTTTTGAGAAAAATACTGTCTTTCTGTTCATGATCACTTCTGAAATCTGGAGGAGCTTATTCAGTACTCATTTTCCAGGTTCTATATACATTATTTATTCTATATACACTATTTGCCTCCATCTCACCATTTCTAGACAACAGTTCCCTCCCTCTGCTTACTTTCAATTTCTATGGACGAAATATACCTTACTTTATCTCTTAAATTTTCTTTGCAAAATGCAGCTCAGCTAATAGTCAACTGCTCTTTCAGCATTACTGTTTCTCTGATCTCTAAAACTAGCCTTCCTGTCTAAAGTGCACCTTTATCCATTCTTCCACAGGTGGAAGAATCATTTCCACCAAACACCCATTTTAAAGAGGCTGAATACATCATACCTTTAGGTCCAACCCTCTCCATTGAAAGCATTATTTTGTTCCTCATTCTTCCCTTGCTCAGAAGTCAAGCTATAGAGCACCTTTGATTCTGAACAAACAGGGCCATGCCTATTAGGGCCTCATCGGTACAGCTGCACTCACGAATGATTTTGATTTTTCAAGACTTATCTAGGATTTGCCATTGGAATAGGACACCATTCATTTTCCTAGAGCAAAATCACCTCACAAAAGCTAACAGTCCAGCTGACTCTCAGTTCCTTTATAAGCTAATATTAATGTAAAACATTAGAAAGTCTACATTATACTCTTCCTAAAAATGTACCACTAACAATAGTTAAGATACAAACAAAGGACATCTATAAAAAAATAAAATTTCCCCTCTTATTAAAATTCGTGATATTTATGGAAATAACCAAAATTTACTTGTATTTTCCCCTTGCACCCAGCTATCTGTTGTATGAGTGACTTCCTTTTTGTACTTGCTGTGTACCTTTTCTGAACAGATAGTGACAGATCAGTCTTGGTTCCATGAGACTCAGAAAAGTGTGAAGCATTATTCTCAAATGCAGAAGAAAGGCCAAAGCTGAGTATGGATATTCTACCTCCATCCAGCATTACAGACTGAGATCACAAAGTACAAAATTAATCACAAAAGAGATTATATACTCTCATTCAGAATGCAAAATGCAGGTTATCTAAATGTCATTGAAATGACAATGTGGATTGACAAACAAATCTCTTACTTCCAGTGGGATAGTTTTGCTGCTCTGGTAAGTGACAAAGATTAGCATCTAAATTAGTAAGGCCAGTACAGTCAGTTATAATCTGCATAGTCAACTCAGTGGTATTAACTTAAGAATATTTGTTCTGCTACTGCTTTATATAATGTTATTTTATATGGATGATGAAAGACTTTCTACCCATGATAAAAAATTGCTTTGATACTAAGTTTTAAAACAATTTGTATCTATAAATATAAGGAGGTCATACATCTCCACAGCGATCTACATCAAAAATTTAGCTGTTGTTCTGTTTTCAGATGAGGCTTAAAGGCAATACAAATGTTTAAAAAGAATCCTGGAAACTGAAATGGTAAGACATTTTCTAGAACACTGTTTAGAGCAAGCAACATGCAGGACTTTTCTTGGGAAAGTAAAGCAAGTAAATGTTGGACTGTTAAAGCATAACATTTTTTCACCACTGTTTACAGTGCAATTCTAGTCTCAAAAGTGACTGAACAAAACTGGCATGTCTTCAATGAACAATACCCTTCTATGTATAACAGAGATAGATTATGTCTTCAACTAAGAAGCATATGCTTCTACTAGTTTTTACTCTAATTAGCCTGGGAAAACAACACTGCAGAGAAAGTGAGCTGAAATTTACTCTCTTCTTTTTTTTTTTTCCTGACTGTATATACTGGCTCTTGCATCTAATTAGTTACTTGTAAGCCATGAAAATAGAAAAACTGGAACAAAGAAGACACAAAGTATCTGAGAATACAGTATAAGTGGGAATGCTCTTAGGGAAAAAAAAAAAAAAAAGGTAAGAATTCTTGAGTTGTTGCTGAAAAATGTTTTATAGACTTCACAGTTTTTTTTCTTAATAGTATTTTGGTCATCAAAGTACTGTGCACAGAAAAGAGAAGAAAAACATTTTTCAAAGACAGCCTTTGACTTTTTGTTCATTCTAAGTATTTTCATCCTCAGTTTTTGGAAGAGTTCACGCTTTTTATTCTTGCATTGTCTTGACAAAAAAGAAAAATGTCTTTTTTTTTTGTTAAATCTCTGTCCTTGAAAAAACATACATTTGTTTTAAATTTTAACAACAATCAGAGATTTAGCAAAGAATTTTTCAAAGAAAAAAATTAAGCCTGTGCCAATTTACATAAAAATCAAAATTCCTTTCTAACAAATACCTCAATAAATATAATCAGTTACATATGGTAACTGATATTCAAGGGTACACAGTAAATGTTATACTAACAGTTAATAGTAAAAAATCTGTGACATGGATTGCCCATTCTCAAACTTTTCCAGTACTTTAAATATTTGTATAAGCTATATATACAGACTACTATTCTCTTTTAATTTAANAAAAAGAAAAACTGGAACAAAGAAGACAAAAAGTATCTGAGAATAAAGGATAGGTGGGAATGCTCTTGGGAAAAAAAAAAAAAAAAGGTAAGAATTCTTGAGTTGTTGCTGAAAAATGTTTTATAGACTTCACAGTTTTTTTTCTTAATAGTATTTTGGTCATCAAAGTACTGTGCACAGAAAAGAGAAGAAAAACATTTTTCAAAGACAGCCTTTGACTTTTTGTTCATTCTAAGTATTTTCATCCTCAGTTTTTGGAAGAGTTCACGCTTTTTATTCTTGCATTGTCTTGACAAAAAAGAAAAATGTCTTTTTTTTTTGTTAAATCTCTGTCCTTGAAAAAACATACATTTGTTTTAAATTTTAACAACAATCAGAGATTTAGCAAAGAATTTTTCAAAGAAAAAAATTAAGCCTGTGCCAATTTACATAAAAATCAAAATTCCTTTCTAACAAATACCTCAATAAATATAATCAGTTACATATGGTAACTGATATTCAAGGGTACACAGTAAATGTTATACTAACAGTTAATAGTAAAAAATCTGTGACATGGATTGCCCATTCTCAAACTTTTCCAGTACTTTAAATATTTGTATAAGCTATATATACAGACTACTATTCTCTTTTAATTTAAAAGTTACAAACACAGAGCTTTATAAAGAAAATACAATGAAGACAGTTGGGAGCAAATATCATCAGAACCAATATATAGAAAACAGTATTTCTATATATTTTATTATTACTAATTATTCACTGATAACTAACATTTAGGCAGTTAAGAAAGAAATACTGCTTTAGAGTAATGTTTTTACATAAAATCCTTAGTATTGCAAATTATTTAAACATACTAAGTTACCACCAGAACATGTAGATTTTTTTGTAATGGTATCAGTGTGGTTGCTTACGTACAGGATTTAAAAATACCCAAAATTTATATAACATTTTAAGCAATAGTTGTCTTCAAGTTTGTCAATTTAAATACTTACTTTGAATATATAGGCTTTCCTTCCGGCATTTATACATCCATTCCCTCAGTCCTTTCACTGTTAATAGCTAACATTAGACTATTTTAGATTTTACAAGTTAATTCATTTAAAGAATTCTGATGCAGAGTAATTAGCTCCCAATAGCTCATCGTTAGTCCTTGTTTTTCCTCAGCTGTCCTATTTACATACAACTTTACTGAGATGAACCTTCTTATTAAGAATAAATCTCTCTCCTTTTCTCTAAGTTCTAAACAACTACACAAGGAGAACATCTGCTAAGTCCTTGAAATTTGTTAGAACTCAAGATAAGCAAACTACCTCTAATAATGCTAACTGTACATAACACAGCATATTTATGGATGCAATTCTGTCAACTTTTGTACCTGGCCAGTGATTTACTCCCCTGTGGAATCTCTGTGTCCACAGAAAAAAAACCTTACTGGACTCTAAATCCTTCTTGAATCTGACAAACAAATATATACAGCTTTATATTTGAGAAACATTCAAACTTCAAGGCAAAGAAACTGTTAACTAAAAGTGGACCATAAAAGACATAAGACCATAAAGTATGAAAATACAGATTCAAGTTAATACTGACTAGTAGCAACCATTTCACTATGCATTGACTTCTGTACCCTACAGAGGATAAGACTGTTAAACATAATATAAAGCACTAAAGGAAAATAATTCTTTCACATACAATAAAATACTTGGTCTGATGCAAATTAGCATGGTAATAAAGCAACAGAGTAGTGCCATTCTCTTCAGCTGTCCTTTGGCAGCAATTGCTATCAGTCCCATACCTTCTGGAGTGACACAATTGCCCTAAAAATTAAGCTGGACATGAGCAAAAGAGATCAAGTAGAAAGTTAATAATGCCTCAGATTGTTTAACTTCTAGGCATAAATGCACTTTGCTAAGTAATGTCAGTAAAAACACCACAGGCATCAGTATTTCATGTGACAGATAACGTACAGCAGCTACAGGAAACCACATAACATCAGAAGTGTTATGTCATACAGAAAGGGAGAGAGATCTTTGCAGAAAGTGACTTCTCAAAAGTAAGCTAGTTTATGCCAGGCATAAACAGAATCTAAATATCGTGACAAAAGCCTTTCTTGTTACAAACATTCTATTTACTTTGTACTCTGTTTCTCACTTGTTACTGTTAGCTTGTTCTTAGTACAGGCTAAGACACTAAATCTATATAAATACAAGAATGCTAACATCTGTGTTTTCTGGTGGAGTTCAAAGATTACATATCCAAGAAGAAAAAAATAAATTATCATTATTATTCAAATATTTTTAAACACAACATAGTAAAATATGGAACAATATTTTCAATTCTGTTTTCGTTAATCACTTGTTCTGATGACAATTTTCAAGAAGTCACATTATTTATCATTTACCCATAAAATTAAAAGATTCATTAGTGCTACTGATTCATAATGATTCTTTGGCATATAACATTTGAAAACAACATGAAAAAATGACTGAAAACAAGATGAAGCTTCAGTGGCTAAAACTACAGAGGCAGTATGGATCCAATAAGAAAACCGATTGTAGTAGAGAGCAAGTTGTCTCTGATCTTGGGAGAATGTTTTTGGACACCTAACAGCTTTTTTATTAGTGTGGCTGATTAAAATGAAAAGCCTTACTACTAAAATGCTCTTTTTGATGAGGCTTTTTTTTTTTTTTGCCATGAACTATAGACCTTGCAGTCCAGTGGGATACAAATCCTTTGATCCTGTGCAGTCACATAAATTCAAAGTCGTAAAACAACATTGAATTTGATTTTATTAGTGTGGCTGATGTTGCCAGAATTGTAATGCAATCTTGTTTTTCTTCTCTTTTCTTCCTTTTCTTTTGGGGAGGGGTGGAGAGGAAAGGAGAGTTTACTGTCAACATCGCTTCACATTATAAAGAACTAATTTCTTTGGCAGCCAGACTCCTAGACTCAGATACTATAACAAAGTCTTGTAAAGACATGAGAGGGTAATGATATGCATCACGTTCTGAGCTTCAACGAATGATTTGACTGAAGTAAAAGTCTGTTGAACCAAAAAGCAGCACATGGAAAAGAGTAAGGACATAGTTATATTTCTGTAGAAGGATAATGGGTAACAGTGAATAGTACTTTGCAGTAGGAAATAATCAGCAAAATGATGCTATGAGTTCTTACAGGATTATGAGATTTAAAGTTAACTGTGCACTTTTAGGAACTGAAGCTTTTCATTCTTCATGAGCATAATTTTTGTACACAAAAAATCTGTGAATACCTACACTGATGACTATCTTATTTACCAATGTATAGAGAGTACCCATGTGCATTGAAAGCAACTAAAACATTTTGAGGTGTAGCAAGCCATTCACTTCCTAGGTAGGGGAGTAATTACTTTATTCCTCACTTATGTTACAGAGAGGAACCTCAACAAAAAAACCCTGATCATTTGGCGAAACAGTTTGCTCTCCAGCATAAAACATAATATATTACAAAATAAGAGACCTCATTTCTCTGCAGGAAAGGAAATGAAGGTAGAGGATACCTTCATGGTCAGCTTCACATTCAGAAAAGAAGTTTTCACTGAGGTACATACTTTCTGTGAAAAAAAAATAAATCTTTTCCTCAAAACTTTATGAAAGGATGGGATATTTTTATAGTGACAGTATAGTACTTGCCTCATTTACAGCAATTAAAGAAAGAATACAAATTTTAAATATTCTTATTGAACCAAATATATGAAGAAATGCTACAAACAAGATACTTTGCATGACTTCCATCTTGGTTTAACCAGGAAACTCCCAATTCTGCAGATATTATCATAAGTGTTAATGGTTAAAAACAAAATAATTGCAAATCAGAAACATTTTGAAGAAAACTCATCACTGTGTTTACAACCAGCCTTCTTTTTAACACTGTATATCTTTGAGACAATTTTTCAGCAGGTGAAGTTACTGGTACACTTTGCTAAGATACAGTTTTTGGCCTTCAGAAATTCTACCTGGCTAACAGTTGTACAAGTTCAGTTTTGGAAAAGACTAATTTTGTAATAGACATGGTTACTTTAAACTAATGTTTACATTAAACTAATGTTAACATTAGCACATTATTCTAGACACTTCCTTTATGAGATTCTGAATGTATAAAAATGTGTTTAGAAATTGTTTAAAAGCAAAAACAGATTTGTTCAATTACTCAAATGGGAAAACTACAAATGTGGTTGCCAGAGTAACCTTAAATTTCTCTCTCATAATCAATGTTTCCACAAATCTTTCTTTTTGACAGAACCAGCATCTGATTCAGGGAACATGATGAGAGTTAGTCCACACAATTATAGGAATTGTATTGAGGAAAAGCTTTAAGCTTTAAGACTTCTGCTTTACATGTACTGAAGCAGAAAGGTGTACCATGGACAAAGCATGGAACCTCAGGAACAGTATTCCAATAAAAGCATTATAATGCTGAACTGGCAAAACTGATTCTGTACTTGCACAAACTACTAAGATCCTCCAAGATGTATCATGAGCCATTTTAGCCAAAGTGTTTCTCAACTGTTAAGCCATGATATAACTGATTTTCTAAGCAGTTATCCTGAGATTATGGTATATAATTTGTAGGCGCGAACTAAGTTAAAAATGGACTATGATATAAATATGAAAAGGCAAACCTAAGCATTCAAATTATTTTCTATGAAATAACTTGAATCAGAAGGATCATATCAGGCCTCTGTGTATGAAGAATGAGTAATAGTAATATATACTTATCTAAACACATTTTGCATAATAAGATTTAGGTAACATTCTGACACATTAAGATTTGTAACACTGGAAAATAGGTAATGAAACCATTTACACTCAAACTACATTTTGTTTATAAAGCAAGGGAGGGTGACCTCCCTTTGTCACTCAGTGGCCAACAAGAATACATCAAATACTGAATAGACTGTATTAATTCTAGGATACATATTCTGGGGAAAATTGTCAATTTACAAGTAAATACTTTATCACGGCACCAGATCCCAGTCTCTGCAATTTATCTCCTAAATGCAGTTTTCTGCCTTAACGTCCAATTTGCTTCTCTCCCCTTCAACATGCCAGTATTATCCTACTGTGCTTCTGTCACCTCTCACATACAACTTCCCAGCATATGTGTTCTGCTTCAACTTCCAGGTTGTTATTTTTTTTTTCCCCCACCTTGCATCCTCATCAGAAAAAGGGTCAGGAGATGAGCTCCAAGCCTTTGATTTCAAAACACAGTTGGCAGCATGATACCCTTCCAGCCAAGAGTAAATTGTGGCACCCACCCATTAACCAGTAGAACTTAACTTTGCCCTGGCGTTATTCTATAATAACTTCAGTGATTTCAGAAAGCTCGATGGCTTTGTGGAACTGGCATATAAAAAAATTTAGTCAGCAGTATAAGATGCAATCAGTATAAAAAAACACCAGATTTGCAAAGTCAGAAGTTCTTCCTGAATGTGAGAAATAATAGTTCTGTCTCAAAAGCTTCTAAGCTAAAATTTCAGATAGATTTTTCCTCTATCAGAAAATCATACATTCTTGTCAAAAATGATTTCTATTCTAAAACCAAGAACATCAGAGCTTATGAAAGGGAAGTTTGCTAGAATCTTTAAACTAAGAAAAATAATGCATATCTCAAAGATAAGGCTTACAATTATTAGATCCAAACAAATATCTGATGCAGTGAACTTCAAAAGGCCACTAAGTTTAGCATGAGGGTATATATTTTCAAAATCAAGTGTAGGGTAATGGTACCAGAAACACTCATGCTTCTGGATTTCTAGTGGCTATAACACTTGCATATCACATTTCACTTCTTTTCTCCTCCACAATTGTTTCCTATGTTGTAGATAGGAAACAATTGTTGTTGTAGATAGGAAACAATCTTCCAAATCTGTCAAAATTAAATGCCATGTTCACAGTATGTGTTGTATTTTATTCTCCCTAGCACATATCTTATCCAAGGTGATGGGATAAATTAGTTTCCACAAACTATGATAAATGCAGGTTGGCTTTATTTTTTTTTTTTTTATAACACATTTTTCTAGAATAGTTTAATTTTAACCTTAATTAAGCAAAGATTTTCATAACGTTTGTAAATTTGAGCATGAAGGTCATCCTTCCCATCTTCTAAGGCTATAAATTGACTTGTTTATCTCTATACACATTTTTATCTATCTAATACCATGTAAATGGGAGAATACTTGGGATAATACATATCTGCAGTTGACATGAAGCCTAAACAACATCACTACTTACAGAAAAATTGCATTAATGAAAATAATAGGGTGGCAATCTAAGACACGCAGAAAGAAAATGACAGAGAAAGTCCTCCTGGATATTCAAAGTTATCTGATCAAAACCAGATACAATATAAACATACAATTATTGTGAAAAATGCCAATTACCTCAAGAATACAGTCAACAAGGTCATTGGAGTAGGAGAAATAGATTTTTGCACAAAAGAGGTACTTACAACACTGCCAAGTACTTGTTTAGAAATTATGACATGGATATATGTAGTACAATTTCCAAGTTAAGATATATGTAAGCACTGACTGAGTTGGAGAATATATTATATAAGTAATTCAGGTGGACTATGATATCCTTAACATATTACTGAATGAGTAATGAGTAAATTGGTCAGTCTCCAGAGATAAAACAAACAGAAAAACCCAAACAGAACAAATAATTAGAAACTAACTTTCCTTTTAGGAAAAAATAAAATGCAGTTACAGCACTACCTAAAGCATGAAGAAGATAAGGAAGTTTTGGGGAAAATTAACTCATATTCCAAACTTGCCTCTTGAATGAAAATGCAATTGCCAAGGTGCTTCCAAGTGAAGCACTTCTTTAGAGTTCTTTGTGCCGTTGTACGTACGGTGTAGAAAGTTATAGTTTTATTGCTCTTATCCTTGGCTCTCATTCCCTCGTCTGCTGCTCTACCTCCCCTACTGCTGGCCATGCACATTTAGAATCACAGAGTGATTTTTATCCTGTTGAGATTTGTCTATTTCAAGAAATGTATATTTAAAAGATTTTGCTGCTATTCTCTAGGAGTCATAGGAGTACTGACATTGTCATCTCAACATAATGTCATAGGCTTTCAGTCTGTTCTTTCTCATATTTTTAATGTTTTTCTTGATCTTTGTATTGTCACTGTTACATACTGCAGAAAGGCTCCATGTTAAACATGGAGAATTCCTTTATGAGAACAATGTAGCCAAGAAGATTCATAAAGACACCCAGAACATGCACAGTGGTGGAACTATTCATTTCACAGCTAAGCACAAAAGACTGAAACATTTCAAGTTAAGCAAGAGTAGTATCAATTATTAACCACAAGCTGGGAGACCTTCATCAGTAACAACACATGGAAATGCTGAAAAGCCTGAACAGCTCATTAGGAAAGACTGACTAATAAACCCTAGCTGACCTTGGCTGCTCTTTTAGACTGCAACTCAGCGTCACCAGACAGAAGCATACACGATATACAGAGTTTCTTTTATTTGTACATGTTGGGACATGAAAATCCAGCAAAGAACGCATAAAGTATCTAGCTACATTACATATGTATTTAATCTTGTAAAGGTTAAAAACATTAATCTTTGCATCCTGAAACACTAACAAAACTCGGCATATTGTCCAGTCCTTCAAGATTGTTTTGTTAAGTACTCCAGCATATCAGAGCTTTCAACACTATTCATCACTGACTCCAATAGTTTAATTGTAGATTTCAAAACATAGTGACTTCTGACAAATTGTGGAGTCCCTATCCCTAAGAAAGAATTCACATGGGCACACACAACACTGGGGAAGGGGGGAAGCATTTTTAAAAATTTCTTTAAGATCCCTCCTTTCCCTACTCATGAGCATCAGAAACTTTTCAACTTCATTCTTATAGACTACTTAAAAACAAACAAACAAAAAAATTAGGAAAAAAAAAACAACAAGAAATATGTTAAAATGTTTTCATTTTATGTTAAAAAAAAAATTCTAACTTCTGCTGTTGCTTCTGAAGCTGGAATTCCACTTGTATATGTAAATAAAAAGCATTTTAAATTGTCAAAAGTTAAATTACCCACTTCCACAAAAGAGGTTTTTTGATAAGCATTCTGGCACGCAGCAACTTTCAACACTATTCATCACTGCTTTCCAGAATTAATGTACAAGCTCCAAAATGTAGCAGGGACAAGGAGCATCTTTTGTTATACCCACATTACATTTAAAGAGCAGTGGAAGCACTCACAAAGGGATGCACACTGGCCGTGAGGAAAAACAAATCCGAAAGTGAAAAAAACAAAGGGCCAGGAAAGGAACTGTGTAGCATAACAGATGTAGAAATAGATTTGTAAAAAGAATGAAGATGTCATCACATAGGCAAAGCTTTATTTCTTCATTCAGTAACTGAGGAAATGTTTCTATGCCTTTGTGATGGCAGAACAAAATAATAATTAATCACTTTTAAATTATCAGACAATTTTGACTGTTATGACTTTCCCTTCCACATTTCTTTCTCTCTGAGACTTGGAGGCCATGCTCTTTAATCTCAGCTTATGATATGAAACTACTTTCAAAGTTAAGCAAGTTCTGAGAAAAGGAAACTTCCCACTCAACTGTACATTTTAACTCTTGAATCCTTTGTAAAAATTACTAGGAAGATCACAAAGGTCACTATGAAAACCCCATGCTACATTCTACAAATGAGGCCAGCCCATTTGTTCAGGATGCCTGGGCAGTTACCCACCAACTGCTTTGCTGCTATGTTTTAGGTGTCAGTAATACTATTCTAGTTGTCTTAGTTGCAACTACAAGTATTTATTTCTAAAAGGAGTATTTATTTTATTATTATATATCACGTATTATTGTATTCTGTATAACTCTATGTTATACATATATATAAAAAATATAGTTTTCACATTATCTATTGTTTTTCTTATTTATCAAACACAGATTATTACTTATGTGTATATATAACTTTATGTATGAAATATAGTCAGGGAATATGCATAATACTTATTTTTTATTATTTAATATCGTTTTTATAATAATATTTTTATAAAAAACTGTGACTTAAAACTAGAGACACTGGCATTCTGTGTATGTTAAGATGCAAAAGATGTAGTGAATTGGTAGAAATGTAATAAACTGTGTGACAAGGAAGATCCATGCATAAAGTACAGGATTAAAGGAGAGCATAATGACTTTGATTCCATCATCCAAAAATAGTATTAAACTTATGTGTAACTGAGGAGAAGAGGATTTTTGGTACCTTTGTGCTAAAAGGAAGAAGAGACGTATTAACTTTTTCTCACACATTTTATAAATAGAACACCGCGTTCTTATATTGATTAACTGTTAAGTAATATACTTGAAATATTGCCTACATATTATTTCCTTCATTTGGAATTTAGCAGTCTTACATTGATTTAATAACAAGTAATTTTCGTATCCGTGGTTATTAGATACAGTGCTCATGGTTCTACACGGAAAAAATACTGTGATGATGTCGACTACGACCATGTCCTGAGAAACTTGGATTTTACTTCTGCACGTCTGCTGCGGAAAGGCTCCGCTGCCACCTGGCGGCATCCGCAGAAAATACACCTCAGCAGCGGAGAGGACATGGTCCAAAGCCTTAAAAACGCATCCTTTCGTTTTTTTAAATAATAGGTGAGAAAATTCGAAATTTTTTGAGTATACCAACTAGTAAATGCGGTAAAATTAAATACTTCGGTTTTTTTCCCATTTATCTTTAATATAAAATCCTTTATATGCATCAGCTTTATGAGGATGTTTCATTTGAATTATGGACATTAGTGTACTCATCAAGAGAGATGAAGTATTCTGATTGTTATTCGTTGCATATGATAAAGATTCAATATTTTAATGTTAATTATGTACATTATATGACTAGAATTGACTTCAAGTGTCATAAACAAAAAAAGGAAAAAAGTTTCTGGTTACTGTGGTAACATAAAGATAGTGCTATAACATACAGACTACATGTAATTCCCCTCCCTTTTCAGTGGGTGTTTTACATCCCTTGGGACTGCTACACTTCCTGCAACCTCAGCCGCCTAGAAAAACAACAACTCTTTCACACTGGCTGTATGGACAAAGCTCTGGGTTCACGCCGGGTTATTCCACAGAAAGCTTACAGAACAATTCTTAGAACTGAAAACCATTCTTCTTAAAATCTTAGAATAAAAATAAAAATAAAAAAAAATTACAAATTTTCTTCACATAAACAAGGAAAAAATATAACTTACAAAAGAAAATAGAAAAATAAAAGAATATGCTCCATGTTCTTCAAGACAGAACTACAAGACGTTTTCTATTGATGATGAACGAACAGATATCTCACCTGCAAGCCTCTGCATATAGATTTCTTGGGATGGATTATGCACAATGTTCTTTTTTTCCTGACATATCTGAGGACTTACTGTTCTAGAGAAGGAATATCTATGATAACCATAATTGCTCAAAATCCAGCTCATTCCAAATGAACAGTGCCCCCGGAGATTAATCAAATCACCACTGAAGATCCTCTTATAAAACACATGCCACTTTCAGCTTATCTACCATTGTAAATATCTTTGCTAATGGCCCATAATCTTGTTCTTTTACCTTCCTCTATACAGCTAGGATTCTGTCACCATTTGCTTTATTCTTCAACAGCACTTTAAAATTTTGTTGTGAATCTTCTCCAACAGAGAAGAAGTACTTTTCAGAGCTCCTGAAGGTTTTTCTAGGCACACTGGGAATAAGAAAGAATAAGGGTCTTACTCCTTATCTCTTATAGAGGTAAGCAAACTTTCTTCATAAGTATGCAATATGGAATTTGGACCATTTTTGCAGAAGAATTGATTCAGAGAAATTTCTGTCTTAGGTTCCTTTAGTGCATAGTACGACATCACATACACTCAAGCATTTCCAACAGCTGGGATATCTATCACCATATTTTTGTTCCATCTTTAACATATAAAATGCAACAAGTTATTACATTAAATCACAATGCAATTTGATTTCCCTGTAAAGTTTCATATGAAGTTTTATAATGTGAAGTTCTACACATACAGTAGTATGTAGCAATTCAGGTTTTTAATCTTTAAAAATAGAAAAAGATATCTATCTTCCTCAAAATAACAAAAGCCCACAAGAATGAGTATACAATATGTGGCCTTCTACAATGCACTCTATTTTTATCACTGCAAATGTCACTAACATAAAGAATGAACAAAAATCATGTCCACTTTCTGTTATATTTAAGTATTACAGACCAAACAATTTCAAAGAAAGGCAAAAATTTTTAAACTACCATCAAAACCTAGGAAAAATTCCTTTGAAATTACATAGAAAATAATAGAGGCTAATAACTGAGGTGCAGAGAAAGGATTTACTAGGATGTTTGAACGTCACACAGAAGAAAGAACCTCTCATAGTGGGAAGGTTATAAAAAAGGGGGAGGGAAAAAACAAGTGAATATTGCACCCAATATTTTCATTTAGAAAAAGAAAATAGAAACTGAAACTAAGAAACAGAACTAACAATTTATAAGTTATCAAAGCAGCACGACCATGTAAGCAGCATTTGACTCTCAGACTTCACCCACTGTAAAAAATGACACAATGCATTAACAGTTGACAGTCTCTTCACACAGAGAATAACTTAGTGTTGACTTTTCTTGGACAAAGGTCATATTAAGAGTATAGAAATTAAGTATTTCCATTCTAAGATATTTTTAGGTTATTATACTGGTACCATAATAAATTTATCATATAGTATCCTGCATGTTCCTGGAAGTGGACAGTTCTAAATGCTTGTACAAACAAAAGGGATGAATCTACAGTGGGTCACATTCCAGTATAAGGAATTCATTGCCATAGACATACAGAGAAAGAACTGTTCAGATGGCACTTACTCTGGAAGTCCCAGAACCATGTAATATTATCATTTATTCATCAGCACTATAAATCTTAACCTGAGTGCAGACTCTATTTCAGGAAACCCTTAGAATACAAACTGCTGGAAATGGCATGCTAAGGCATCATTTCTCAGCAGTTTAGTCACTATGCATCTTTTATGAACCTGATGCCCTACACCAGGCTGGGCTGATGTCCAAAAATCAAAGAACTCTGTTAAGTAGGAAGGCAGTGGTAGGAGAAGTAAAGAGAAAGAGACAATGAAGACATTCAGACTCACCAAAAAACAAGTCAAAACCAAGAACACTGTACAGGAAGATGGTATTCATAAATCGTGCATTATTACAACATGAAAAATCATCTTTTATCTTAGGAATCATTAGTCTTACAAAAAGAACTTTGTGAAACGTATCTAGTGACTTCTAATTAAAAAAAAAAACCAAAAAAAAACCTCCAAAATGGGATTCTGAAAGCCTTATTTTAATTATGTGTCTTACACACCAGGAAAAAAAAAAAGAGTATTATTTTTCTGATCATCATGATACAGCTCTTGTACAACACTGCCATTACCTAAAAGCTTTACAAAACAGTCCTACAGCCTTTTCTGTTGGAACTAACTAGTCTGAGACGAAACTGACAGATATCAAAGCAACCACCAAACAAGCATACACAATATAAGTAAACAATAAACAATCTGTCAGAAATTGACACAATGACTGCATTATCCTTCCACCTCCTGAAAGGCAAACATTTCTATTTTAGCTCATTTCAAATTATGTTTATGTACACGTATAAAACAGTGAGATGTTATAATGTACTCATTGCTGGAAGTCACTTCACAATTCTGATTGTCTGGAAATGATACACTCACAACTTCCTTACAACCAAGGAAGATAACACAGAAACACAATTAAACATTAAGACATAATGATGCCTTACTAAAGCTCAAATAATCCAGGTTATTACCTTTTGAAATATTAAAAGAGTACATTTTCAAAGTCACCAGAACCAAATAAATGAATCTACTTTTCCTCCGATTTCCTTAGATGTATTCTTACAGAAAACAAAATGGAGTTGGGAAGATTGCATTATGACTAAAATATCTGAATTTTGTGAAAGGTGAAAAAGGAGATAACTCTACAGCAATTAGATCATGTCAAGCTTCAGTTTTCCCATTACCAGTACTTGTCTCCTCCATCTCTACTGTTTCCAGGGTTGCAGGAGATGTGCAAATGCAGTTTTCTCTCTCACAAAGCTCGTGTATTCTCTGAAATATCCTCTCAAAAACAATAAATTCTATTTCCATCTATGCAGTGTTCTTGTGTGAGAGAGTTACACTACTCTTTGTAAGAATTATTATTTTAAATGTTGATTGTACATTATTGCTGTATTTACTTTGAGTGCCAGCCTGCACTTCCCTGTGCTGAATTTTAGCAGATGCTTATTAGGAAAGGGTGTACTTCACTTTAGCAGAACAGATCTTCCTGTAGTGCAGTCCTTTCTACGACTCCAGCTGCGACCACCGCTCCACCCCACCTACTCACAGAGCTCAAACTTCTCAATTTCAAAGGCTTTATACTGTTTTGTCCTAACCTTCATGTAGACACAGGTATAAATACCCTGTAATAGAGAGCTCTATTAGAACTGATGTAATGATGCTTTAAAATACGTAACAATTGGTGAGAGAAGGAAAATGCCATTATTTTTTCTTTAAAGTAGGAATGCTCAACAAAATCTTTTTGTGCTATACTGGCATTTAAGATCCTGCTTTTATAATAAAAACACCTTGTAATTCTTAACCTCACTTAGCAGAGTTAATTGTGTCAAGAGAGAGTTCTAATATGAAGGATTCTAATATTAAAGTTGAGAATTAGACAGTTGTTCAAGTCTACATTTATGAAAATAGGCATTAATAAAGAGGGCACAATACAAAATTCCAGGCAGTTTCACAAATGCAATTACTATGCTTACTTTTCAGGCTAAAACTACTTTCAACCTTACAATGTATAAAACTGCTTTTACAGAAGGATGTTTTGCTGAGAAAGCCTGTGCAGGTAAATGACAGAAGGAAGAATTTGTCCTCTGTGTTGAGAACAATAAGCAAAACTATGAAGGTGAGATAAGAAATCTCTTATTGCATGCATAGATTATAATTAAATTAATTCTGAGTTTACAGTCAACCAAAAACAACCTTTAGAAAGAAAGAAATTTTTAATGTTTGATGTCAAGTATATGTTGCACTATTTAAATATGAAAAATGCATAGACAGGGAAAGAGGAAAAAACATTACAAAACTATACCTTCAATGTTTCAATTTCTTCTTTGTGTTCCCTCTTCAAATGCAAAATGGCAGCTTGGTACTCTGTAAAAATAAAAAGTACATTCCATTAGAGTCAGAAACAAACATATCTTCAGCACAGCATATTTCATACCACTTCATGAAGTCCAAAATGCAGATGCAGGTTCTCATATAAAAGAACTTCAAATTGTGATGGAAAAGAAAATTTCAACATAGCAATTAACATTTTTCTTCTAGGATCACATGACCAGATTTTCAGTGGTTTTACTGAAAAGAGAGGATAAAGAAAGGAAGTATTCCATGCTGAGAGGGAAAGATTGTGTGGAAGTATGTCAGACTGAAATAACAAGAGGAAATGAAAGATTTAGCTTTGCTAATAACAGCAGAGCTGGTAGGATATTATGACATACATATGCATGCATACACTCACATTCCATAAGAGCATTTATTAAATAAAATGTTTTAAATGGAGTTGTAAATATACAGTCACTAAACATCCATAAATTGGACACAGGACTAATCACGCATACACCCAACAGCAAGAAATACAAAGAATTCTGCCAAATGAGGATTGATTACAGCAATTAAGTACCTTACCAGAAAAACCATACCATGTAGTGTGCAACTCTGATATGGCAAAGATACAACACAATCCAAAGAATGAAATTTAAAGCCAGAAAAATTTAAGTCAGCAGTGAAAAACTGGATGATGCTGTGCACTGATGCTGAGCAAATTAGAGGATGATGAGCATTAACTACACAGTTTCAGTGATGGTTGGAAAAGTGTAGAATTACCAAATGGATCACAAGAACTTGCATCTCATGCTATGGTTTCCCTCAAACCAATATTGCGACTACATTTTACCAGAGGAAGAAAGAGTGAATTTACGTTACAGTTGTGTAATGATTTAAGAAAAGCCTGCCTTCTTTGAGACATTGGCTCAGATGCTATAGTTCTTCTTAACAAGCAACTGGAGTTCATTCTTAGATCATTAAAGCTCTACTTCTATCAGCTTCCAAATCAAAATTCATCTGACGGTACATTTCCAGTTTCCTGGCTAGCTTCCGCATCCTGAACTAAAAAAAGAATCAAAACCTAAATTAAATGATTGAAAATGGTCCAAGAAGTTTAAAATTTACTGACAATGCTCTCAAACACTAAAGGGATTTGTGTGGTGCCTGGAACAGAAGAATTAATAAAAAATATTATGTCAGCAAAGTATCATCCAAAGATCAGTGATTTTATTTTTTTTTTTGCATTTTTCTTTTTCTCTTCAGAACACATGGTCAAGAGAGAAAAGATAGATAACAGAGTCATCACCCTGAAGTGTGTATAATGAGGAACTGTTTAATGTAAAACCTTGTTGTTTTTTTGGTTTTTTTTTCAAATATTTTAAGAGGCAAGCGAGGTTATATCCAAGCAGCTGAATTTATAAACAAAATCGAAAGGAAAATTGATTGGTATTTTAAAACAGGTAAAATAAGAAACACAAGTGATCCCAACCAGTAGTACTATCAACCTAACCTCCTCCATCCTCTCTAACAAGGTTCTACTTCGTGGTTTCCACCATAAGAAATCTGCCTGCATGCAGACTGAACCATAACCACATATATTCTACAGGCTTGTATATTTTCCTCTATTAATACTTTTGACTGTTTGCTGTGCTCTTTGGACATCGGCTCTGCTCATCCATTCACCTAAACTGGATTTAAAAAAAGCATCTGCCTCAAGTTCTCCGAGCAAGCTGTGACCCTGCAGGTACCTCAGCTACTTAAGCACTCAGCTTGCAGGGCATGAACCTAAGCAACATTGTGACTTGAAGCTTATCTCTTTAAGATCACATGACAGCCAAAGCAAACAACAGGCTTTGAAAATACTTGAAACAATTGGTTCTTAGTTTGTCTAACAGAGCTATGCAGAAGTACAGATTTATCTTAACAAAAGATCTCCTTTCCCTCTGGGATTGCCCAATGCTGAACATTCTTTAGGATTTGAGTATGAATATGCCCTGGTATAGACCCACTGTGACACCTAAAGCAGACTTTTCAACATATTCACCCATTCCCAGCGATTACCTATTCTCTTACACTGACACAAATATTCGTGCAGTCACAGAATGACGTAAGTATACCCCAATAGATTAAACCTAATGTGGCACAAAAAATGGCTGAATAGTATTTTAAAAAGGAATTGTATATAACAGACATTATGAAAGATACCATCATTTTAAGCTATTTAAGTTCAAAAGTCCCAAAAGGAATGTGTTTTTCATTACCCTTCCTAGCAAGTTCTAAAACATATTCTAGAGATTGCCTTGTTTAAACTTTGTTATAGAGTAAAATACAAAGTAGAGATACTTTTACAGCTTACTTATTTCAAATAAAAGTATACTTAGCAATCAGCAGATAATAAGCATTAACAAACTTAATTCACTACTAAAAATACTGTTACTACATAAAAAACAAGCATATCGTACATTGATACACTGTAACAAATCTAAACCATTGACTGCTATACAATAAACTGACATTCTACAATGTAAGTTCATTTTATTTCTCTCTACCACTGTAGTTTCTTCTAGTTAAAAAGAAGAAATACCTACTGAATAGAAACCAGGACACAATGGCATACCATTTTCCTTCTTCTCAAACACCGACTATTTTATGCCAGAGTTGAATAAGAAATCACAACATAATAATAAAATTGTATAATACAACCTAACTTGTATCCATTCCTTTCTTGTTTTTCTTTGTGAAGTCACCATAATTTGGTGCAATTTTGCACATATAATTAACATCTAAGAAAAATGTCTTTCATGTGGGGACAGCAATCCAAATCATTATGACACTGAAGAATTTACTAGAAAGAATGACTGCACCCATGTACAGTCTCAAAAAATCAGTTTCTGAACATACTGATGAGAATAATGAAGTTTAATTATGTAACAATGTCATGATACTGCTTAGAATGGCAAAATCAAAACAGCAAAATAAATAACAATGACATATTAATAGAGAAAATTGTATAATGAAAAAAAATACAGGATAGACCTTTTCTAGTACCAAGTCCTTAATTCCATTTAACTCACAAACTGTATTAATCTAGACAATCCAGAAATGCTGTAGTCTTCTCATGATCAGTGAGTGGTTTGTTTAGGTTATAGAGAAACTATTGAGTTTCAGAAACCTGATCTGGCTCTTTGTGTAGCCAAGGTGATTCTAGCAAAACCACTGTAACTCATTCAGTTTCATTAGTTACGATGCATGAACATGTATGGATTATTCTCAGAGCCAGCTGAGATACAATGCTGCAAACAAATTGTAAGACCTCTCACCTTGTGGTGCTACAATACTGACCTGGAAATAAAGCTAATCAATATAGATGCACACAATTGAACAATGGTTATTGTTGGAAGGGACCTCTGGAAGTCATTGGATCTGTTCCCTGCTCAGGCAAGATCACCCAGAGCCAGGACCATGCCCAGATGACTTTTGAAGATCTCTAAGCATTAAGGTATTACATCCTCTCTAGCCAGCTTGTGACAATGCTCTGCCAACCACACAATGAAAAAAGTGTTTTCCCATGTTCAGACAGAACCTCCTGTCCTATCATTGGGCCTCCATCTTCTATACACCTTCAACCATAGATCTAAGCTCTTCATCACAAGGTGGCTCTTTAATGTATCCCATTTCAGCACACCCCGTGGTTCATATTGTGTCAGAATTTTTGTATTTTCTGAGGTTTTAAAGTCTTTTGTTATGCTGGATAACAGAAAACTGATGGTATAAACATCCTGTAGTACTTGCCTCATATCCAAACAGCCTGCCAGGAAGAAAGTGGCTGTAAAGCATAAATAAGTTAGCTATCCCCAATTCTGACAGTACTCTGAAGGGCCTTTTAAATACACAATCAGATACAAATCAGATGGAAAGTGTTCTTCCCCTGAAAAATGACCACAAGCAATTAGGATTTAATTACTGAAGAAACAATGAAAAACGTTAGTCATTCACATAAGAAAAACAAGTAAAGAAGTAAATAATCTCACTGCACAAATTCAGTTCCAACCAGCTCTAACTCTTCACTTGCTATGTCTAGTACACTTTCCCTTTGTTCTGAGAAGACATCAACTCAGGAAAAATAAAACAAATTTGTGTCTCTTTTATTCCTCCCATTTTGGCATAATCTTTAATTATATAACTCTGCTGTTCCTTCCATAATTATAATCCACTACTACGAACCATCACAAAACTAGGTGTTTTTTTTAAATAAGATACTGAGATAAAGCAGATGTACACATGACATATGAATACAAATATTTCTTACCTCTTCTTGTAGCTACTAAAGTATTTTAAATGTCATGATACTGAAAAATGTTTCAATGAGATACTTGTTCTAAAGTACCATCAAATTATACAGGAAGCTGACAAAGACTTTAATGAAAGCTAAAGATGATTTTAACAGTGATTTTAACTCAGTTAATAAAGAAGTCATGGCAGTGTGAAGCGTCCACTTTGTATGTATGTTACTGGAAAAACAAACCAGTTATTAACTATAGAAACACAGAAATCTCCTTACTGGTAAACTAAACTTTTACTTTCATGTTTTACTATGGAATTAGCTGAGGAATAAGGTGTATGAAGCAGTCTTGGTAATCATATGGATTTATCAAATACATGAAAATTTTTCTTGGACTTCATTATCATGAGAATTATAATGATAAAATGAACTTTATAAACACTTTTTTTATACATTCATCCTTTACATCTATACTTTTAGTGTCTAGGACTTGCCATATATATATACTTTTTATTTTTTTTTTAAACCCAATAGGTGACACCAATGTTAAAGCATGAAGGTGCTCTCTGAACAAAGAAACAGGAAGGGAAAGATTCATCCAGTCTAGGCCAAATCACTTTTCCAAGTTGTGAAACCAATTCAAGACCACTTTCAGGGAAATCATTATCTCCTAACAGAGGCACCTAAAATTTGTGCAGCCAAGTAGATTTTAAAGAATAGCTTCACTAAATCATAGTAGGGAAAAAATAGTTGCATAAGAAAAAGACAATGTCTACTCAGGGGAGATAAGGTTATTGTAGAAAACTAAAGCAGTAGAATGTTGGAAAAACGAGCTGGAGTTCTTATGAGAAACAGATTCAGTTTCCAGAAGGAGACAAAGAAGAAACACCAAGAAGGAAACAAAGTCAGTGAGTTAAAAAAAAAAAAACTATCTTATTTTGTCTGAGATTACTCACATTATGTATTTCTAATCTATGTAATCATAGAATGGCTTGAGTTGGAAGGGACCCCAGATATTTTGTTCCTATGTCTTCAAGTCCCAGTGGAGGTAAACTGAGAAGTGCCAAGCACAGAGCAGCAGGGCTGTGAAGAAGCCTGTATCGAGTGAAGGAGGGATCTCAGGATGCCATCACTGGCTGTACAGCAAATGACATTTAGATAGTGGAATTAGCTCTTATGTCCGTGGGAAACAGTATGGTTATAAAAATCAAATCAGAAACCAGACAGTGAAAACACCTCAGGTTGCAGAATCTTTGAAGCATACAGGTCTAAATTTCTGAAGCCAATCAGAGAAGTTTAGCTGAGTCTTACTAAAGCAAAGACATAAAAATGTAGATCGTGCTAAATATTTCAGCTCACATTAATTTATGAGGAAATTCTTCTTTGAGGTAATATGTAAGAGGACTAATATGTAGATCCTATTTTGGTTGTAATTCTGAAATAATTCACCTTCATAATGAATAAGTATGTATATGTATACATATATATGAATAAGTACCATTCAGTCACGCCAAATGTCAGTTTAGCTTCGTGTCCTGCTTCTGATGGCAAAATGCAGGCGACATGAAAAGTTAAGTACAGGGAAAAATGTAGCGGTACATTTCTCACACATTTCCAGCAACTTGATTTGCAATTCAGAACTTTCTAAACCACAGATGTTGCAAGTGGATTCCTCTCATGAATGTACATTACTAATTTTAACATTCAAGTAAGCAAACAACATTCTGCAGCAACGAATTAATTACAAATTACGTAAAGACCCTTGTTTTTATTTTCAATCTGCACCTGACAGTCTCATTTGAAGTCTCCAATGGGTGCAATGGGAGAAAAATGCCAGAGTCATTTGTTACTTCTTATGACTTTAGAGATCTCCATGGTATCAATCTTGACAGACTCTTTTCTAGTCAAAACTAGGACAGTGTAAAAATCTACATAATTTTTCTTCATAAAGAGTGTGTTCCATATTTTTGATCAAACTTATTTCCTTTCTCTAAACCTCTGGGTGGAGTGGTTGAGACACACCGAAGGACCTGGACAGGCTGAAGAAATGGGCTGGCAGGAACCTCATACAGTTCAGCTAAGGAAGATGCAAATTTCTGCAGCTCAGGCATCTCTGCAAGCTAGAGGTCACTTGTGCTCAAAAACAGAATAAGAATGGTATGTCCTGGAAAATAAATCAGAGTGAATTGGTTTATATACACTTGTTGATCTTGAAGATCTTTTCCAACGTGAGCAATTCTATGATTCTATATGTGAAGCTTAATAGTTATTCCTTTCCAATTCTCTTAATTCTACAGTGTTAAAATTGATGAAATGAAACTGAATGTATTACTGAGCTCTAAGCTGCTATTCAAATAGCACTAATTTACGCCTGCTTCTGTTTATACTTTAAATCTTCCCTAACACTTTTTAGGGTAGAGATGAATGGTAAGGAACAAGACGGAGCTTCAAAGTTGTTTGGATTAGTTTCAAGATTGACATGCATTTACATTGTTATCTGAAAACTATAATTCCTATAGTATCCTACAGTAAAGACTAAATTTAATTTCTGTAAGGAAAATTTAGCTCTTGTTTCTACATACAATATTTACTTAAAGCAGTAAAAGTATGCTGCTACAGTATTTCTCAACATTTATTACGTCATCTCACCTTTTCTTTTTGCTTAAATTAAATTATTATCACATTTTTATATATTTCACAATGGAAGAATATAGCCCACAACTTCAGAAAGAACTTATCCAGCCCAATTGTCATCTGCAGTCTTTACTTCAAGGATAGTTTGAATGCACACTGACAGATTATAAGAAGTCCAGGTATTAGGTATGGTAGATTCTCACTAAAATTGGTTATGTTTACCTGGAATTTGCTCACAAATTTTTTGGGAGAAAAAAAAAAGAAAAAGGAACATGTCAGTTCTCTACTGTTGACATCCTGATCAGTCTTCACATCTGAACTTGTGGGATCAATCTAAAGTCCGAGAAGCCAACCTAAGTACCACTCATTACAGCACGACAGTTGTAACTGGAATCACAGCCCCTTAACCTAGAGTTCTGAAAATAGATCTTCATCTATACTACAGAACTGTGTTGCCTTTATTCAATTTTTAGTCTGAAACACTATAGGTACTGCAGACACTGCCTTCATGATTCTAGTTGTATCAAGGAAATAAACATTTTGCCTTCACAATAACAAAAGAGACCAAAGACTAGACAGACGGACAACATTACGCTGTTCCACCCACCTGATGGTCCCGCCTTGTAAAGCTTTAGGCGAGCTAGAGACAAAAGCATAAGTAAGATTGTATTCAAGCTTCATGCAGGGTACTTATATTTTTACACTCATTTAATATGTATCCTAGCAGACAGTCCAGCAAAGTCCCTTCTTTTTATTCATTCTCACAAGCATATTTCAGTCAATATAAACAAACGTGATTTCCATAGCCAATGTATGACATATGCCACTGGACTGTAGAAAAAACCACATATGATATTACTAAAAACAAGCCAAATATAACCTACACATCACTATTTTGCAAAGAAAATGCACACTGTAAGATGCACAGTTTTCCCTAATGCACAGAAAATCAAACATGAAATAAACGCTATGTGTTTTGGACAACCTACGTAATTCAAGTGAATGCTTAAAATGTGCTCAGATGTGTAATCACAAAGAAATGTTTGTATACAAAGTAACAATAACATTTACAAATACATGCAATACATATTCATTTAAATCTTTGTCAAAATAGAGAGTACTGTATTGTGCATTAGCGTTTCTAAAAGATAAGGTACAAGCATTCACTGTTAAATGTAGGGAACCAAATATAAAACCTGCAATTTTGGGAATAATAGATATATTGCATCACAATGTTATTGGCTAATCTGAATGGCAATTTTCCTTCTTTGAATCTGTTGCATAAAGCAAATATACTCACTAAAATGCTATTTTGTTTGTGTTCAGAACTATACTAGTAATCATAGAAACATAGACGCATTTGACTTTGACTCTTAAAAATCATAAAAGAACAAATGCTGGAAAACTGAAGTGCAATCTATCTGCCTTGAACAATTAATTATCCTTTAGTTGAGCTGATTCGTTAAGTTTCAGAACATGGGGCTTTCTTACTCTTCTCTCTCTCTTCTGTAACCCTTGGTTTCATCGCTTCCAAATATTTTTGATGGAGTTCTTGCTTCCTCCTCCATTGCTTTCTCATGCAACTTTCTGCTCTAACCACCAGGTGCCAGACTGCATCTCCTCACCACTACCATTCTTGTTTGTTTATTTATAAATAATTTAAAATAATGAGTTTCAGCACCCTGAAGATTCTGGTAGATTGCAACTATGGAAGATAAGAAGAAGGGAGATGGAGAAGAATACGTGGAGAATGAACAGTCTCAAACAAGATATTAGTTAAGTATCTACACACTGTGAGTATTAAGATAACAACTGCACTGCTCGTGAAGACTAAACAGTTGGTTTATACTGCAGAAAACAAAGTAACTTCAAAACAGTTACTCAATTCCCTAAGGGTAACAGACTGATCCTCAAAGAAAAGCAGGCCTCCCAAAAGAAAATAAACCCTTCATTCTGTTATATAAACAAAGAAAATATCTTCTATCCTTTCTGACTACAAAATGATATAATACAAACTGAAGTAGTCACCTCAGTAACTGCTTACTTGAACATTCCTCTCCTGTCATAGGTGAGGTTACAGCAACACTCCACTTGATAGCAGAAATCAAGTTTCACTTGTGATTTTTAACCTCCTGAGAAGATAACCTTAGATGTACTAGGGCAGGGGACAACCAACATGATTTCTTTCTCAATAAATGTCCTACTGCATATGTAGAAAATCTATTTCAAGCTCACATTCACCAGTGCAATAATGCAAACAAAGAACAACATATTAGCAAATACAAATTTATTAAGGAATTTCTTTGATGAGTCACATACCCTCTCTCCATCCACTTCATTCAGATCAAAATTAAAATACTAAGCACTTATTCTAGACTGTAGATCTATAAAACCTTCTTAATCACTATACACTATGTATAGCAAGCATACATTGAGACTGCATGTATATGACATATGCAGTAGATCCGTATGTTTATTCAAATGTGGGTGGGTTGTGGTTGTAGGCACATAATACATCCATATACAGAAGCATACTGCTTTCCAGATATACTTTCAGCAAACTGTGAGTTTAGAGCAGCCAGCAGACATTAAAATATGGATATGTACAAAATTATGAAATGTACATGAACAAGGGTGGTGGTTTGTTTTGTTCTTTTGCAGATAGGAATATTTGTCTGTGAAGTAGTACAGAAGTCAAATTCGGCAAGGATGATATCAGACTTCAGTAAAAAGAAAGCCCCAGAGCAATTCTAAATCCAAGTTTGTATCTACAGAAAGCTTCAGGGTGTGCAGATTCAGGGTTTCATATGGACTAGTATTTAAACAGTTGTTTATCCTGAGGCAAATAGAACTGCAGACCATGTGAACAATGAGACTGGAGAATGAGATGTGATACAAGGAAGTGAATTCAATAAAACTTTGAGGCATTTGTTGTATACAAAGGGCCTGGTATATTTCGAAACAGAATCAACGAAATAAAATACAAAGTAATTCTTCTTGTGCTGCACACAACTGCTCTTTTATTGTGTTTCAGTTAAAGCAACACTAGCCTTCTCCTAAAATCCTGTGACTGCTCAAGGCCTTTTCAATGTTGTATTAGTTGGACTCACAATGGTGCCTGCATTTCAAAATAAAAACTACAGAAAAGGAAATAATTCGCAGAACTTGCCTTCATTATATTCAGGTAGTAAATTCATCTCTTCAATAGGAAAATGCAGTGGACCAAAGCTGCTCTGTATACAAATTCTTAATCAAACTGGTATCTTCAGCTACACAGATGCATGTATTCAGGCATGGCTCTGTATACTATAAAACAAGACCTTTTTAGGCAGCTGATGCAAGAGATGCTGCATCACCACCCAAAACAAACAAACAAACAAAAAAAAACAACAGGTCTTCTAAAATCCTATATTTTTACAAACATGAGTATAAAGCAAGGATTTTCATCTAAAAGTGAGGCACACCTCTTCTCTCCCTTTAAACAGCAATAATATAATCTCCTGTATATAGAAAGGCATGGCAATTTTATCAGACAGCCTGAGGCATAATTTTCATACTGTGTTATTATTTGCAGATTTTACAATAGGAACTCAATATTCTTTTGCATTCTGCTCTTTTTACATTAACCTACAAAGAAAGAAGGAATTGCATTTGGCTTGAAAAATAGGTCAGGATTCTTATGTCAATTCCACAGAAGTGTGAATAAGTTTGGAAAGGCCACACACAAGCTTTTCCTCAAGTCAGTTCACAAACAAACCTCCCACATTAGGTGTCTGACCTTTTATTCCTGTCTCAAAAGGCACAGAAGGAATGCCAATATCAACTGAAACAGGGAAATAAAAGCTTCCTTTGCATAAGACCTGCAAGCCCTCCAATAGGCAGAAAGAAGAGGTGAGTAGGGTTACTCTTCACTACCCGGACTGCTCCTGTACCACAGTGCTCAATAGGTCTTCAGTTTGTTAAGTAAGTGCCTCACTTGAGAAGCTGAGAAACATCTCAAACAAACAAACAAACAAATATAGAGGCATGGGCTTTTTTAAAAACAAATATTTTCATAGCAAACCTCAACAGACCTCTGTTGGCCATCTAAAAAAAGCACTGATGAATTGATCAGCACATGGACAACTTATTGGTCTGAGAAGTGTGGATTTTCAAGCAGATTTCCTGTACCTTCCAAAACCTTAAAATAATAGGTTTGTTAGCATAAGTACAGTGAGAAAATACCACTGTTATTGTAGTGGAATGCAATATGACTGCATCAATCTGTCTTCTAATAACCCCAGCTTCTCAATAACAAGCCAGTGTGTTTGTCAGACATAAAACACTGACACAGTATGGCTTTCATGCCTGACATACTGCACAACAAATGCAGTAAAATGTAGTAAGGAAATCTGCAAAACCTGTATGCAATGCACTTACAGTCTGAGGTAGCGTCAAATTGACCACTGGCCATAAAATCATAACAACACCATCTCCAATTAACATTTAATTCCTGGCATGCTGTGGACATGCTTTATCTTATTCACTGCAACAAAATTTATAATAGTCACAGAACTAAAAACCAAGTAACTATACTGAAATCAAATAAATTGAAATTACCAAACAAACTTCTGTGTGTTTTGTTTTAAGATGAAACCAATGTTAGCAGCAACTGTTACAACAGCTTCCTTCAGGATACTAACCATACAGGACTATTTCTGTTGTAGAGACAAACATAAGCTTATGTTAAACATGGATAAGAAATCATGTTCTTATCTCTCATTTCTTTGTTCAGATTTTTATCTCTCTCTTTCTGTCACATAAATAGACCACAAAGTAAATTTTCTTGCTGGGAATCCAGAGCACATAGGACCCAAAGTTTTAATGCATGCAAAGCTCAGGACTTCCACCATTATTTTGAATTTCATTTGTAAGTTGTTGCAAATTAAACAATTTGCATTTGTTCAATTAGAGCTTTTTCAGGTCACATCGATTCCCTTACTTACCCTGAAATGAAAGTTGTACTTAGAGCATCATGGACCATTGTTATAGAAATAAGATAGGAGGACATCACAAAGATTTAAGTATGATGAATAAGATAGACTGTGAGAGAGCAATTTTTTTTTAATGTTAAATATGTTAATTTTTTATAGGTTAGAAATGTTAAAATCAAAAATTTGAGTTAAAAAGAAAGTACGCCATTTAGAAGAGCACTAGATGGATTAACGCTTCAACTTGTTTTTCTCTTAAAGCCTTCTCTCACAAGAAAGACAAATATTTCTGTCATCACTCTTTTCAGTTCTTCTTTTGCTGAAATGAACAGTGAAACTCTTTCATTTGTATATAATTTGATCTCAACATCTAAACAGACATTTTAACAAGGATCACAGGAACTTCCATATTACCTCAACACGGAGACTGTTCTTCAAACATAATTCATTTTAAAGGCAATAGAACTCTCTGAACTCTCCTTCTTAGATGTGATAGGCTGCAAGCTGTGATAGGCTTCAAGCTGTGATCTAGTCTTAAGCAGCAGCTGAGGTCTGTTGTAGGTGGATTCTATGCAATTCAGTATTATCTATGATTTCACTGAGTATAGGCATGAGTTTGCCTTCTCCACCTGACTGGGTGATCTCACCTTACTTAATAGCTGACATATTCACACTTTTATTAGATTTATTGCATGAGCAATGGAAGAAGTAACTCAAAAATGTGGAGGAAAAGAAAAAAGTTTTAAATGAAAATGGAAGAACAGAACTTTAGGACCAGAGAAATGTGCACAGAAATGTCTTTGAGAATATAGGAAAGATTTCCATGGAAAAAAAATATAGAAATCTATAACTATAAATTGAAGTACCATAGTTTCAGTCTTCTAGTATATAAATAGTATAACATACTACAGGCTGAACTTTTAGGCTGACACATTTCAAAGAAATTCCAGTTCTCTGGAGACCCATGGAAGCAGTAAGTGTTAATTACAGAGATACAATTGACAATGCAGTAAATTGCACTAAGGAAACAGAGGAATTAAGGGATAAGAAAACATATGATGTGCCAAAATCTTGTACTATCACCCACTCAAAATTTACAACTGAAGATTTGGAGATATTTGCTAGTAATTTTTAGATGCCCAACATTACGATACTATGGCTACACAAATTGTTATCAAAGCATGAAAAATAGTTGGTGAGAAGTTATACTTGTACACTAACTTCTTCCAGTTCCTAACAGGTCTAGTCAGTCCCACACACATGTTCCTGGTTACATCCATTTTCTGTTCAGTTGGTTTCCCACACACCAAGCCAGACTCTGAACTTCAGTAGGAAATTTGCTGCTCCTCCAAACTGCTGTGAGTCACTGGGATGCTGCTGCACGGGCCAAACTGAGCCTGAATTTCTTGCTTTCACTAGGCAGCAACAGTAATGAGAAAAAGCATAGTAAGGAGGTAAGAAAAGATCACAAAGCTAGTAATTCTCACTCGGTATCTCTACCTTCCTGTCATATTGCACAGTGATGGAAGAAGTGAAACAAAAACTTAGAGAATAGTAAGAAAGATCACAGTGTTCCAGCTTGCAAGTTTTCAAGCAATCTTACTTTAAACACTACTTCCTCATGACAAATGAAAAAAGCTATGCTACCTCATAAAATAAGTATGTATTCCTGTACCTTGTTAGAAGTACTGGGGCACATGTCTACAGATTTCTCCTTGGGAAAGATCACAGTAAAAAATAAAGCTGTGTGAAATGAATTTACCTAATGATTCTACATATTATTATTGTTTGTATTGTAGGTTCCAATATGAATCTATATAAAATGTTTTATATATTTTCCTATTCTTTTGGTAGATTAAGCTAAATAGCTGACTGAATGTTAAGACAAGTAAGTAATTTTGGCATGCTCTATGCTACTAGTAATCATCTGCTCAGGAAAACCACTGGAGGCAGTGAAATCCCTGCCACAGATGATTTCTGAACTTGATTTAAAAGTAAAGAACTTCCCATTTGATCAAAAGTGTCAGAACAAGGCATTGTGGTCAGAAATGAGCTTTCAGGTTACAGGATAAATCCAGTTTAATCTTAATAATCATCAATAACCTGCCTCGTATCAGATTGTTAAGAATTCTGTTTTGTGGACAATAAGTTCCTAAGGTGGGAAGGCAACTTTACATGAGAAGGGGTGTGAGGGGAAGTGTCAGTACACAAATATTCTCTACAGGCATCAATCTCTGTTGGAGAGATTGAGATTAGAAATAACCCTGGACTGATATTTTCATTAGAGTAACAAACAAAACAAACTAGTGATACGACAGATTGTCAGTATAAAGTGTTGTTTTAATTACTCCTGCACTGCTCTCACTACATTACCATACTTCACCTGCAGAAGACTGCATATATACATTCCAGTGCATAACATTTCTACTAGTTCTCAGTAAAGCAGACTGGTATAGTTGCCCTCCCACATGTCAGAGTCCATGCTGCCATCACTGCTCTCTGAATACCCATCAATGTTATCAGAGTTGAACTACAAACCTGCTAACACCTACAAATCTGCTGCACTTGTAAAAAACAATCTTTGCCTGTTTCCATTAAAAGCACCACTTCGGTTTCATCCACGCTGAATCACCAGCAGTTTGTTTTCCTACAGATCCCTCCATCTGCCAGACACTGGAGTGACTAATGAACTGAAGAATCTGGTCTGTATAAAAACTTGACTTGGTAAATTAACCGTCACCATGTTGATGACACTGCCACCCAAAATATCACAGAAACAAAGAGCAACAATTTACACGGGCTCTGAGCCAGTCTGTCCTTTCTATTCAAATTTCAGGAAAGCATGACCTAAATTCTCTACAAGTAGTAGAATCTGGAGCTTTTGCTAATTCAATTTCCTTTCTTTCTTTCAGCATGTGTTTTTGTTGCAGATAATTACAGTCATTAGCAGGAAAAATATTTATTTGTGGAAAACTAAATACAGTAAGTAGCCTATCATAAGAGTGTAAGCTTAACAGAAAGAGACTGCAGTGCTGTCAGCAGCTGAATACCTGTATCAGTACAAAAAAAGTTGTCCCAGTTATCTAATGACAAAGACACAACCTACACCAATCAGAAGCAGTATGAATCCAATTCTGCCTGTATTAGAACAACGTAGTTCCTTTCAACAACATTCATTTTCATTCCCAATATACCATTATCATTCCAAATATTTAAAAAACAAAAACAGAGATTAAAGTAGAAAGAGTTGAGGTAAGAAAGAGAAAAAAGTAATATACTGAACAATATAAAGGAGTAGGTCCACTACTCATATATACATTCTCCTAATACAAAGCCAAATGGATATTCACTGAAACTGGAAAGAGCCATACACTATCACCATGCACGCTTTCTCACAGCAAGGTAGTATAAAAGCTTGGTTTTAAATTCCACTGAATTCCTCTGGGACAGTATTTGAGGCACTGCCCTTGCCAATGAACTCAGATGGCAGGTCTCCTTTCCTTCAGTATTCTGTTGCTTGTTTGAACAGAATCCCACTACAAATGGATAACCCAATGTATCAAAAAGCACTTCTTTCCTTATAAAGGCAAGTATTCAGATTTCAACACACCTAGCCATTTCGCATTTTAAAAATCAGGTGATTAACAAGTAACAGTAAAAAGAAAAGTGTGTTTCTCCAGATAAGAAAACACTGTGATTATCACTGTCTCTATCTTAAACAACATTTGAAGTGTCAGAAACTAATTTCTGCGAGTGTTTCACCTCTTTGTTTTACCTGCTTCTGTGTACTTTAATCCTACTTTTACTTCTTCATGATTTGCTTTCGGTGGTGGCCAGACAGTCTGGAGTCTCCCTGGAGTCTTGTCATCTTGCTCTGAGGGACTCAGATCAGGCTGTTGAAATTATGAAAGAAAAAAAATTAAAGTTGGCAGTAACAATTGTTCCAAAACAGACACCTGGTTCTACATATATACTCAAAAAAGGTCATCTGCCTCATTCAAACTGTGCTCAAGCAATTAGAAAGGACACAAAGAAACCTGTATAGAAAAACAATTTTGAGGTGGATGATATCCTTATGTATGTGACATCCAATGACTTTGTTGAAACTGTTTACAGCGTCATGGAAAGCTGTCTATGCTTTGATGAATCGAAGACGTGAGGAACACTTGTTTTTCTTCCTGTGTCTTATTCATTTATTTATTTATTCAGAGTGAAAAGCCAGGCCCCATCCTTACTACTCTTACAAACAAACATTAGTGAAATTCACCTTAGACACTGTTTGACACTATGATTTCTGGAAGCAGAGCTGGTTTGAGAAATTCCTGCCCCACCCACAGCAGCTCACTCAGTCCACATACCACATAATGCCACCACATCAAATTGCTGCTGCAGCTGGTAAAGGCACTGTGCTGTCTGCTGGAATGGTGAAATTTCCCATTTAAGTGGGAAACAACAATAAACAAGAACTTTTTAGTAGTTTACTCTTTTTTTTTTTTTAACATTTCTGTAATCTGATCTACAACACGAGTCATTGCATGGACACAATTGCAGCAATAGTAGAATGCTGTATGAAAGTGGCCCTATAAAATGCCCACTTAGACATGGAAAAAGGCAAGGTAAAACCCTTCTACCTTGGTTTTGCACAGGGAAAACGTACATTTGCACTAGGCCAGCTGAGAGCAGACATTTGAGCCACTCATGTTGACGGCTGTGCCTCCTTCCTCCCAACCAGGCTTGCCGTGAGCCACACAGACGCTTACGCCAGCACAGCCCAGGGAATGGTGTAAGCAGGAACCAGCAGCCCAGCGGTGGGAAGGGCACGCACGCACTGTAATTGCTGTACATGCCGTGGCCCATGACTGCCTCTTTTCTCCTCCCCAGAGGTAATTTACTTAAAACTGGTATTATCAGTTTGCCCAGGTGTCAGTCATTTTTATGAATGTTTTAATTAAGCATAAGAATAAAAATTTTAAGAGAGTACAACCAGCACAGCAAATTAACTTATTCAGCTTCAGGCTTAGGGTCCAACCCTGCAAATTTAATCATTGTTAGCCAGCAATTTTGGACTGACTGCATCTGTGAAGAAGTAGCTGAAACAGTTTTGTGTTGGAGAGAACAGCAACAGCTGCTCATTCAAGTCTCAAGTGCACTTGAATTCATTTATCACTGTGCACATATGCACAGATTTTTTTCATTTCTTAAACATTAGTAAATATCCAGCCACATACAAACATTAACCTTGCAAAGGTTTGTAATAAACCATAACTTAAGTGGACTAATTGAACGCACTCTGTTACACTTGGATAAGATTAAATGCCTATCAATATTTGGAAAGCCACGTAGGTATGTAAATAAGAAATAAATACTTTTAAGTTCTATGCCTTGGACAAATTAAACTGAAGATCACCTGTAAGTTACTGTATCAGTTATTCCCCTAGAATCATTCCTAAAGGTTAAGTGAAATATCTGTTGTAAAAATTGAAAAACAAAAACCAATCAAACTGAAAAAAGAAAAAAGAGTGAGACTGAGAGACTAGTAAGTAATATTACATTAAATATTTGTGATACAAAACTGACTTTAAAACCTAATTAGCACACGGAGAACTGTTTTATAACCATCTTTTAAAATAAAAAAGAGTGTATAATTTCTGATTTTCATTTTGAAAAATTTGCCCCAAGATTTCTTCAGTTTGGAATCCAAAAACTGAGATTGCCTAAAGTAGAAGACCTTGCCTATTAGAAGACTTTTCTGACACTTTGACCTCAAGTCCTCACCATTAATTTTAAAAATGAAAATATTTTATATCCATCTACTTCCAGATTTAGAAAGAAAAAATAAGCCAACCTACAGATCTGTCTGATGGTCCATCACCAGGTTTAGATTTTGACCTTTCAAATACAGCTTTCAAGGACTCTTTTTCATTTCTCATTTTGCGTTTGATGGCTTCCAGCTCTGAAGGATCTGCAGTTGTTTCTTTTTTGGGAGGTCGTGTGAATAAAGCTTTAAAAACATCCAGTGCAGATTCCGCAGGGCTTGATTTTATTTCCTCAGAGGGAAATAGTGGTTCTGTTTTGCCTGAGGCTTTGTTCTCCGGGCCTTCATCACAGTCCTCAGTCTCCCCAAATCCTGCACTAGTATCTTGGGTTCTCTCATCATTCTTGGAGACGTCTATGTTCAACAGGTGAGAGAGCTGCTCCAGGAAAGTAGGACTAGCTTTAGGTTCAGCTGACTTTTTTTTTGTGGTCAAACCTGATGTAATGTTGGATTTCTTAACAGGCTGTCGTAATTTGAGCAGAGCTAAATCATTCTCCTTTGGTTTAATTTCTGTAATAGTTTCCCCATCCTCTGTGTTGAGTCCCTTTTTCCTCACACGTAGGCCACTAAAGAAAGCAGGCAGCTGGAAACTTTTTTCAGACAGTGATGCTTTATGGAGAGGTGCATTATCAGCTGAAGGTCTTTGATCCCCACCTGGAAGTTCTGGAGGGCATTCCCCTGTAGCAAGCAAGCGACTGAACTGCTCTTCCATTAACGTTCTGTCTTTGTCACTGGAGTCACACTCCAGAATGCTGTCCAGCTCTCTGGGAAGCCACTGAGAAATTGGTGGGTATAACTCAGTGTCATCTCTACCCACAGTGTCATCGCTGTGTCCGTACCCTTCTGAGTCTGACTCTTCCTTACTTTGATTGTTACCATCCAAAGCCACAGCAGACAAAGCAGCATTGTTTAGCCCATAGTTGCTTGTGCTGGTCTCATCGGCATCTGGGTCCTTAGTCTCACCATCAGACTCTGTGTCACTTGTTGTATGAACCAAAGTACCTTGTACGAGAATAGCATCCTTGTCATCGTCAGATCCAGACAAAGACGTATGTACAGAACTTAAATGGTGAAGAAGTAACTCATTCTGTCCCACCAGCTCCGGCTCCAGCTCCAGCTCAGCATGGCTGCCAGACATCAGGTCAGCTTGGTCTCTAGTACAGCTCGCGCTGTGCTGGTTTTCTGAGTCGTCATCACCGTCATTATCATTCCTCTCATACCGATTGTTAGCCTGAGCCTTGACATTGGTGTGCAAAGGTTGAAACGCTTTAAGCACTGCTTCTTCTTCTTTGGGAGTTACCGATTCCAACTTGGCTGTGAGTCCAAAAAGTGCTCTGACCGCAAAAGTGGTGAAGACGTCCGGCTCACCCACCCGCTCGGGGAGCTGCTGGCTGCACCCCGCGTTTCCTCCTTCCATGCTGGGCGCGGGGCGCGGCTCCAGCTCCGGACGGGCGCTCGGGACCGGCGCTCACCGCACGCAGCGCTGCGCAGCGGCGGGCCGGGCCCGGGACGGGCGGGCAGCGGCCGGGCCGCGCTCCCGCTGCTTCCTGCTCCCCGCGCCGCCGCCCATCGGCTGCTCGGGCTCCGGTGGGGAAAAGCGAAGGACGCGGCAAGCTCTCCGGCGCTCGGTCCCTCGCACAAAGGGCTTTTTGTCACCGCGGGGTGTGCCGGCGCGCCGATCACGGCTGGAAGTGCAACCAGTGGTGCTGCTCCCTCTTGTCCCGCAATCCTACTGGCTGCCCGACTTCCTACTCGCAGAGCGGCTATATAAACGCGGCTCCCGGCCGGGGCAGCGCGCAGCGCCGGCGCGCCACTTCCTCGTAACAGGACGCGGGCTGGGAACCTGCGGCGGGGAGATCCCCGAGCGCTCCTCCGCACCAGCGTTCCGCGTGGATAGGGCCCTCCTGCGATAAAGCCATCACCTCGAAAAGAAAGTCAAGTGAAAACCCGAGGTGCGAATTCTGAAGTTCCCGCTGGTGCTCTCGTGTCTCGGCTGGCCCGAGTGAGCGACCTTGAAACCGAGTAAGAAAGGAAAAAGAGAGACTCCCTCCCGCTGTGCGGCAGGTCTCATCTGGAATGCAGACTTCAGCCTGCAGGGCCCCGAACAACACCCAGCAGGACTGGTTTCGTGTTACCGGAGCCGCCCGGGAGCCGCGGGCAGGTGGCACCGAGCATCGTCACCGCGCCCGGCGCCGGGAGCTGCGTGCGGGCAGCAGGCCAGCGCGGGCACGGCTCAGCGGCTCCAGCCATTGCCACGCGGTGCTCGGTGACTTGCAGCTGCACAGTGACACCACAGTCCCGTGTCAGATTGTTGTTTTTAGTTAATCCACGCAACTGAACTTCAAGAGAAGTTGTCAGCAGAATGTATGTATTGTTGTTTATCCCGTGGAAGTACAAAATAATCTTAAGCACGTTTGAAAGTCACCAAGTCATTTACATTTGGGTCAGGTTCCAGCCAAAAGTCTTCATTTTTGTTCCTCAACTTATTTTTGGGGTTACAGAGACTAGAAATTCTTGCAGCTTTACAATCTTCTAACTCACTTGTGTTAAAGAAGTTACTTAACTCACATTTTTACACTGTTATCTCAGAAATTCAAAGATACTGTGATCACTTTAATTGCACCCAATTCTGAGGGCATTCTGCAGCTGGCTGTTTAGCTGCAATGGTGGACCGCATACAGCAGTGTGCTGGAAGACTGTTTTTACCGGAAGTACTTGTAATTAGTGCCAAATTACAGATAAATATTCACTGAAAAACTGAACATCACAGGCACCAAGCAACAACTAAGTATACCAACAGGTTTGGTATGAAAGACGTGTTTGCCTTTCGTGTATACTATAAAAAGTGAAGTCATCATAAAGTCAACAGCAGAAGTCATTGGTCTCTACTGCAGGAAGCAAGTTTCCCTAAGCTTAGATTGTAACACAGAGGGCTTAGGTAAAGCCTACAAACACTTTTTCGATTATATGATTACATACATACCTGCAGATAAAAGGTACTGGAGTCACTCCCACCTTCATTTGTGATTTAACCATGGAGCAATATATTCGCCTTACTGTAGGCCATTTCCTGCAGTAAGCTCTGGACTTGCTTCTTCAGTACTCCTAATCATCAGGTGCCAAGGATGGGAACAACCCTGTAAGAGTCATGGCTTCCTAGTCTTAATATAGATATCTATCTTGAAAGAATATTCTACAGAATGAAGGAGTCTTTATCACTCCCTGTGCCAAGTTACTCAGACAATCCAAGGTTAGTAAGACAAGTGGATAGGGAGCTACCTCCACACTGGTGTGAGTNAAAAGAATATTCTACAGAATGAAGCTACCTCCACACTGGTGTGAG